>PVKN010042197.1:0-10423 GCA_004027915.1 Capromys pilorides
TGATCTCTACATGTCCTTAATGCCTGCTGGTTTGCTATTTTCCTAAGTGTCCCTGGCTCTGTCTTTCCTTTGAGAGATTCCTGATTTCCTGCCTACTATAACTGTGTTTTTCTTGTCTCAACTGTTTTAGTGATGCTAGTAATTTTAGAGTTTCCTAAGAAAAGATATAGAGAAAATGAATTTCTTTTTATAGTTTACATGTTGGAAAAGATGCTTTTGTCCTAGTCACACACCTATATAGAGTTCTAGTGAACTATTGATTTTGAGGGACCTCTTCTATACTGTCAGCATTGAAAGACTTAATTTGTTTTGAAAATAGTAGCCAGTGTGGTAGTGGACAATTATAATCTCAGTGCTTGGGTGGCTGAGGCAGGAGGGTTGCTGCAAGTTTGGAGCCAGCCTCAGCAACACAGTAAGTTCAAGGTCAGCTTGAACTGCATAGTGAGACCCTGCTTCAAAAAATAAAAATATCTCCCAACAGAAAGAAAATACTAGCAAATGTTAGCTGCTACATACTGTTTGAAGGACTTTATAAATAAGAACTAATCATTAGATATGATGGTTACTCTGAGGTAGGTACCATAATCAACATCATTCCCTTGAGGAATTAACTACATAAGGCCACATAGCTAGTAGAAAATAGAGTTCAGATACAAGCTCGAACAACCAGTTCCCAACCTTTACACTGTGATGCTTTGTGATATGACTGTTGTAAATTCAAGCAGCATTTGGAGGTCTGATGCTTTTAAGGGACTGTTTGTCTCTCTGTCTTTCTCTGGGAGTGTTTAGGTTCATCTCTTTATTTTTGATGTTCTAAAAATTTAATTATCTCCTGTCCTGAGATTCTTTTAGAACTTAAACATCATTTCTCAAGAGATCTGGTGAGTCATCCACTGCGAAACACATTAGTCAAGATATTCTGTCTTGAGGACGCCTTTTCTTCCATAGCTTTTTCTAGTTCGTACTAAATATTTTGTTGCTTGCTTAATTTTTTTTTTTTTTTAGACAGAGTCTTGCTATGTAGTTCAGGCTGGCTTTGAACTTACTGGGTAACGCAGGATGGCCTTGAGTTTGAAGTAGTTCTGCCTCAGCCTTCCAAGTGCTATGGTTATAGGCATATACTACCACACCTGGCTTGTTGCTTGCTTATTTAAAGTTCTTTCATATTTGAAGGTGAAAATGCAAACTAATGCTAAGCTTTTTTCTTAAAGACCCCCTACAATCTTTCCACAGCCTGGAATAAATAAAAATCATAATTGGATAATGTAAAAAAAAAAAAAAACCAAGTCAACAACAATGAAACAAAGCAAAACCAAGAAGTAATGTTATGAAAAAATTATACTACATAAAATAGATGATAATCTAGGGTCTCAAGATCAAGGGATGAACATGTTCTAGAAAGCACAATTACATTTTAGGGTGTTTTTGCTTAGCATTTTCAGAGTACTTTAATTTTCTCAATAAGAGATGAAAGATATTATAGTAAGAAAATACCCCAACACAACCCCTCAGGGTGGGCTGAGCTGACCACAGAAAAAGAAAAAGAAGAATACAAGGGAAATGTAAGGCTAAAAATTAGAGAAATAAATAAGACCACCAGGGGCATTTATGATAGTCTAGAAGCAATAAAGAACATAATTAACCCTGCAGAGAATCAAATCAGTTGGGTGAAAAACAAGTATAAGAAATTATTTTAAGAACACGGCAAAAAAGGACAAAGAAATTAGATAATTAGGAGGAATATAATAGATGCAGGAGATAAATACAGCATAAGCTGAGGATAACTGATGACAGTAAGTAGGACAAACAGAGTAAAAGTATTACTTGTTGTATTTTATTATTAGTTATTGTTGTTGATCTCATATTGTGCCGATTTATAGATTAAACTTTATCCTATGTATAGGAGAATAGTACGGCAATGCCTCCCATTTGGGGCCTCAGCTGTGGGTCTTGAAATGTATCTCCATAGATACCAGAGTGGCTTTAAACTCTCCATCCCCCTGGCTTAGCCTATGAAGTAGATGGGATTACAAGCCTAGGGAATTTTATTCTTTGCAATCTCTCCTTTTAACATGCATGGAACAATGTCAAACTTTTGAACAAAAATGATTTGTGTATAAAATCTAATTTGATTTTAAAAACTATATAATACATATACTGTATTATGACTTATAATGCTAATAGTCCTACAGTGAAGATATATTGCTTATATAATTAAAAACTGTTAACGAGAACTAGCTAACTTATGCTAAATAATGTGATTAGAAAAGAGTGGGCTGGGGAGATAGCTCTGTGGCACAAGTGCCTGCCTGGCAAGTGCAAGGTCATGAGTTCAAACTCCAGTCCTACCAAAAAAAAAAAAAGAAAAGAGATGCTCTATTATAAGAGTGATCATTATGATAAAGGAAATGTGAACCAAGGGGAAAAAAATCAGTGTGTACTGAAAGAATTTATTAAAATACAAGAATGGATGGAAATTCAAGAAAAATACATTACTAGTGTGTATATGGAACTACCAAGGTAGGTCAACACTAAGGTGAAAACTCTCACATTGGCCAAGTGCACTTCCAAGCAGAACATACAACAAAGTAAAGAAGGGAAAGTTGAGAAGATCTCAAAGGAATATGGATATCAAAATTATGGTGAACCTTGAAAGGAATATGTTACCGTGCTGTTGACTTGAGAATATAGAGAAAACTTCAAGTCCTTGAGATGATAAGACACAGTGGTGTATTAAGAAAAGGATTAAGATGTGCTGTGAATATGTACCAACTCCTCATCATGAATTAATGTATTCATTCATTATGCATCACAGATATGGACTAATAAAAATAAATTTAAAAAATAAGATGAAATGAAAGAAGAGAAGGAAAAAGAATAATAATAAGAAAAAAACACCGTGGAGGCATTAGCACCCTATAATCAGAATTAAAGGTCTATCACTTAACCAGCTAGTATTTGATTATTTACAAGTCTCTGATCCTCAGTTTTTCACCATAAAATGGTAATTATATGATTTGTTTCAATGACTGATCTAATGAATCATCTAAAGAAAACACACACACACACATACACATACACAGCACCATAGAATGCTGAGGATGTTAGGAAAAACTTTTGAAAGAAGTTGATCTCGATCTTGATGAATTAGTTTGTCATATGTATTGAATATCATCAGACACTGGGGGCAAAAAGGTTTACATCGCAGTGATCATTTTCAAGGCAAAGAAAGTGTATTTTTGCAGTAGGGAATAATGGAAATTGGGTTATATTGCATACAACAATACTACGTACATAAGAATAATTTTTTCGTCCAAAATCTGTTCATTATTCATTATAACCTTTAAAGTTATTCAGTAAGACCTTTGAAACATCCATTTACCTTGCATAGCAGCTTATGTCTAGGAAAAATGTGTTCAAACAATCTTAATTGGAGTCTTGAAGCCTGTGATAGGTCACTTAAGGTTAACATAAGAATGTGTGTGTGTGTTTGTGTGTATGTGTTTTGAGGTAGGGTTTCTCTGTGTAGTTCAGGCTGGCCTCGAACTCACTTTGTAGCCCAGGCTGGCCTTGAACTTTCAGAGATCCTTCTGCCTCTCCTTCCAAGTGCTGGGATTATTGTCATGCTTTACTATATATGGCATGAGCACATATATTTTTAAAATGGAATTTTTAACACAGTAAAAATGTTAAGACATATGCAGTAACGTCTACCTAGAAAATATTAAAGAAGGGACTACATGCAAAACAGAAAGATTTTGGGCAATATGGCATCATGGAAATTTCATAGGAGACATGTTAACATTCTAATTGATCTTGAAGGCAACCTAAAATATGGAGATACCAATCTACAGGCAATAAGAATAATAAAACACATTACTGAAATTTTAAAAAAGCCAACGATAAAAGCTGACAATTATCACAGAGAGTAGTTGAATTTGATTAGCTCAATATTAATCATACTAATCACTTTTTATTTCTATATCAATCTATCTGTCTATATCTATCTATCTGTCTGTCTGTCTGTCTGTCTGTCTGTCTGTCTATCTACATGTCTATTGTTTTTCCAGACATGGTCTTACCATGTAGTTCTGGCTGGCTTGAACTCATGGCCAGAGATGTACCATTATGCCCTGCTCTTCCCACATAATTTTAAAGATTATTGCTTGGGATGATGATGCAGGAATGTAGAATGAAGTTATTACAAGAAGTTGGTAAAAATAAAATTCTTAACTTCGTTTAATGCTGGCCTATCTTAATCATTATTTCTCAAAACAAGTTGGAAATTAGTACCCACATGCTGAGTAAGATGTTTGTGAGAATGTCAGGAAGCTTGTTTGTCAAATCTTAATTGACAACTGCTGTTTAAAAGATAGAGAAATTCTCATAATTTAACAGAAACATATGATATTTACTGCCAGAAAAAGAAGAACTAACATAAGCAAAAAAATGAGGACAAAATAATCCCCTTTTTGTTTCAGGAAAATGTAAAGTAGTGCCCCAGGGACTGTTGGCAAATATTATCATCTTTGAAAGCTACTGCTTAAACAAATTCCAGGAAGCTGGAGACTTCTGGGTAATATGAATCACAAGGAAAGAATGCCCCTTTTTGTGGCCGAAACTTTTTAATGGCATACTGGTTGATCTTAGTAAAGAAGGCTAGGGGTCAGGGTTAGTTGGGAACAATTTTCAGCCTATTTCTGTAGAGAGAGGTGTCTATGTTAAGACCCTGGTTTTCGGTTTGCTTCTTTCATAGCCTGTCTGATTGCAATGTCTGATGGGTGTGAGAGCCACTCACAGCTCAAGATGTGGTTCTTTTTCCACAATATATAGCATTATAGGAATATGAATTTTGCTTAAGACAAAGCTTAATGGGGTCACACTCTTCTTTATAAATGAGTGTCTATTAAGCACCAATTGCATGCTTTTAGGATTTTGGTTTATTGTCAAGATTATATATACTGTATAAAACAGAGATATTCATTAGCACAAATATGTCAGTCTGGATCCACTTAGTAAAATTGAAACAACTCTACATTTTAAATCAGAGGGAATTTAATGTGAGCAATGGTTACGTGGGATACCAAACAGGATGTCGAGGCAACATAGGGATTAAGAAAATAAATTACTTAGGCCGTGGGCAGAGTGGTGGCAGGAGGAGGCAGTGTTGCTGGAGCTGGGTCAGGACCTGGGGAGTGAGAGCTAGAATCATGGTGGGCTGAACTGATGGGCTTGGTCCCCTGGAGGGGTGAGGGTCCCACAAGGAGATATACTGCTTAGCAACTCTGGGAGCAAGACAGGAAGTTGAGGGGGCAGAGAAGGGTAACTTTGCCTACCTAAGTCTTGGCGAGCTCCAGCCTTTTGTGAGTGTCTTTCCTTGGCTAAACTTGTCCAGACAAAGGCTCTGTAAAACAACAAATGGTTCTTGTAAAACAGCAAAGCAGGGAGAGAGTGTTGGTAGGTACTGAGACAAAAACATGCAAATGATGACATGATCAGCGCAGAGCAGCTCTGTACCGTACCTGCTACAGGCTGAGGGTTTGTAGATCTCTCTGCACTGGCAGTGACTAGAGAAAAGGGCATTTGAGTTACGTGATAATGAACAAGAGGTTCATGGTAAGAAGACGTAGGATGGAGGGAGGGAGGCACCTTTAAAAGAGAGGTCAAAGGCTTAAAAGGGTAGAAACTTACGCAACAGTCAAGGATTTGCCAGCAGCTCTGTGGAGCTGATGTGTCATTGGGTGGGATTGTGCAGGAGATAAGGCTAGGAAGAATTTAAAATCTCATCAGGATTAGATTTGTTTTGAAGATGAAGAGTTAGCAGCACTCAGTGCCATGGAGCATGTTACTGAAAGGGTGTCTGGATTTACCTCAGTGTGGAAATGTAACACAGAGCAAAGGACTGGAGAGGGGAAAGAGTTAGGAGGAGGGAAGAAGGGGAAGGGACTTGACTTGTCCTGGCAAAGCACGCAGAGGGAGGCGGCGCCAAGCCATGAGAGGTGTAGGATGTGTGGATCTGGTAACACAGCAATAAAGGATGAGGGGTGACAAGGGAGATCTTGTGATGGCCACAGCTTCTGCTTGAGTAACAGGGTGATAGTGATGTCCTGAGAGAAAAAGAAAAAGATGTTTTTCTGTGATGTCTCAAATTTTCATACTTCAGTTTTTTTTTTTAATTTAAAAGACTACATTTCTTTGTTGAAGAAATTAAATTTCCTTGCCCCATAGTCTACACTTTGATGATTACAGTGTTAACATGTTTTATTCTACTGTTTGTTTTTTTAAATTTTAAAGTGGGGAAAACCCCAAAAACAAATAACAAGAACAAAGACAAAAGCAAAGCAACATAAAACAATAAAAACGGTATAAAATTTCAAACCATTAATAGGAAATTACTAATGGTTGTTATATTACATATTGTTGCCATCAAATTTGTTGCTCAGACTACCAGATACAGGCATGCAAGATGATTAAACAGTTAAAACATTAATTCTTTCTTTCCATAAACCTCAAATTATTTTCCTTGTCCTTTTAATGTTTTTTTTATTTATCTTAAGGACAGTATAAAATGATAGATAAAATCTTATAAATAATGCACATGGAGAAAAAGCAAGATGAAAGATTATTCAACAGTGGTTCCACATTGCTGTTGTCAGTATAGTTGCTCAGATTACAGATAATAGCATATACAATTGGTCAAAGTAAAAATTTTATTTTTTGTTTTTAATTTTTAATATATTTAGTACAAGGTCTACAGGGTCTCACTACACAGATCAGACTCATAGGGATTCTCTTGTTTTCAGCCTCCCAAGTGCTGGGATTACAGGCGTGCACCACTACACCCAGTTTCAATCACTGTCTCAGTGCACCCCATGGGTGGGGCCAGCAAGGTACTCAAGAAGATCAAACCCCAGCTGCTGCGCTCTGCTTAGGTGGGTGCTTTAGTCCACTGAGCTATCTGGCCATCCCTAAAAGTAAAAATTTTAAACATTAACCTTCAAAAAACTGATAGAAATTAGTAGTGCAATCATCTCTGCTTTCCTGTGTATATAGTCACATGATTTTTCCCCTTTCTTTTTTATCTTTTCTTCTTTTCCTCATCTCAATTGTTTATTCCTTATGTCTAGTTCTTTCTGTTTTACTATGTCTATTGTACCTTTCAGATTTTCATTTGTTCTTTCAGATTCTTACACTAGGAAGACAATATGATGTTTAAACATGTGGGTCTGATTTATTTTACATATGAGTATAGCCTCTGGTGGCATCCATTTATAAAAGCCTCAGCTTAAAAACAAAAGCAAAAACAAAAACAAACCTCAGCTTATCTTTCTTTACTCCATTGTATAACAATACCACATTTAAAAAATATACCCATTCCTCAATTGATGGGCATTTGGGTTGTTTCCATGATTTAGTCAAGACAAATTGTGCTGCTATAAACATGGGTGCACATATATCACTGTGGTGTGATGTTTTCAGTTCTTCTTGAAAAATACCAAGGAGAGGAATTGGGTTGAATGGGATCTCCAATCCTAGTTTTTTGAGAAATCACACTGATTTTCATAGAGCTATGAGTCTACACTCCCACTAAGAGTAGCAGAGAGTTCCTTTTCCTCCACAGCCCAATTTCTGTTTCTTTGCATTGATAATGTGCATAGTAAATTTTTGCTTTTTTTTTTGCATTTACCTAAATATGCTTTGTTAGTTAATATGTAGTCTAATTTGGAGAAAGTACTATCTGCTACCAAGGAAGAATGTATATTCTGTTGTTGCTGGGTGAAGCACTGTGTAGCTTCATTCCAAGCTCTATTTGCCTTTAAGGTTTGTGTTGAGAAATCTGTTGTAATTCTGATGGGCTTTCCTTTATAGGTGATTTGTTTATTTTTTCTTCAAGATTATGTTCTTGTGTTGGATTTTTGCTATATTAATTTTTATGTGAAATTTCTTTTTTTTTTTTGTATTTTAGGGAAGGGTCTACAGGATGTTCAGGGTCTCACTACCACATTGGACTCATATTGATCCACCTATTTACAGTCTCTCAAGAGCTGAGATTACAGGCACATGCCACCATGCCCAGTCTCAATTGCCATCTCAACATGCTCCGGGGGTGGGGCCAGCCCAGCAGGTCCAAGGACTGAACCCTCAGGCTATCTATTCCAATTTGTGGTAGGACTTTGAACATGAATGTGTGGTAGACTTTGTCAAAAGTCTTTTCTGCATCAATTGAGATGATCATGTGGTTTTTGGATTTGGCTCTATTGATACAGTGTATTATGTTTATCGATTTGCATATATTGAACCATCCTTACATCCCTGGAATGAATTGCATCTGTCATGGTGTATTATCTTCTTAATGATTTGCTGTATTCTATCTGCAAGGATTTTATTGAGGATTTTTGCATCTATGTTCATGAGAGAGATTGGCCTGTAGTTCTCTTTTTTGGTTGCATCCTTCTCTGATTTGGGTATCAATATAATACTTGCTTCCAGGAATGATTTTGGGAGGATTGTTTCCTTTTCAATTTCATTGAAGAGTTTAAGGAGCATTGGGATTACATCTTCTGTAAATTTCTTGTAGAATTCAGCAGTGAATCCATCAGGACCTGGACTTTTCTTTGTTGATAGTTTTTTTTTTGGGGGGGGGACCAGGGATTGAACTCAGGCCCATATGCTTGCCAGGCAAGCACTTATTCTACTGAGCTATCTCCCCAGGTCCTCAGTAGGTTTTTAAAAAATTATTATTATATTTTGTATTTCACTGGCTGCCATTGGGTTGTTGAACATTCTTATATCTTCTTGATTCAGTTTTGGTAATTTGTACCTTTCTAGGAATCTGCTCATTTCATCTGTGTCTTCAGTTCTACAAGTGTAAAGATTCTCAAAGTAGCAATGAGTCATCTTCTGAATCTCTAGTGGGTCTGTAATAATTTCACCCTTTTAATTTCTTAATGCTTGAATTTGAGTTTTTTCTTTCCTCTTTTTGATAAGGTTAACTAGGGGCTTATCAATTTTATTTAACTTTTTGAAGAACCAACTTTTTGATTCATTAATTCTTTGTATTGTTTTCATCTCAACTGTATCAATTTCGGCTGCACTCTTTATAATTTCCTCCCGTGTTTGGGCTTTGGGTTTGGTTTGCTCTTCCTTTCTAGATGATTGAGGTGCATCATTAGAGTATATATCTGTTCCCATTTGATTTTCTTGATGTTTGAGTTCAGAGCTATAATTTCCCTCTAAGAACTGTTTTCATTGCATCCCATAAATTCCGATAAGTTATGTTTGAATTTTCATTGAATTGTAGATATTGTTTAATTTCTTATTTAATTTCATCTGTAACTCATTGGTTGCTGAGGAGGGTGCTGTTTAATTTCCATGTGTTTATGGGTTCTTGTGGTTTCTTTTGTCATTTATTTCCAGTTTCATTGCACTGAAGTCAGATAATATGCATGGGATAATTTCTGTTTTCTGACATATACGAAAGCATGACCTATGGACTAGTATGTGGTCTATTTTAGAAAATGTACGAGGAGTAGCTGAAAAAAATGTGCATTCAGAAGTGGCTGGGTGGAACACTCTGTATACGTTCACTAAGCCCATTTGTTCCAAGTACTGGTTCAGTTCTGTTATTTCTTTGCTAACTTTTTGTCTGCTTGACCTATCTTTTTGGGATAAGAGGGTGTTAAGGTTTCCTATTAGGATTGTTGTATTGGGTAGTAGAGTTTTCATGTCCATTAAGATTTTTCTTATATAGCTGGATGCTCCCATGTTGGGTGCATACATATTTGAGTGTTATCTCTTCCTCTTGAATTTTTCCCCTAACTAGTATGTAGTGGCCTTCTTTATCTCGTTTGATCATTCTTGGTTTGAAATTGAGACTATCTGAGAGTAGGATTGCTCCCCCTGCTTTTTTCTGAGGTGCTGGGGCATGTAGTATTGTTTTCCATCCTTTGCCTTTGTGCCTTTGAATTTTGTTATGAGTTAAGTGTGTTTCTTGTATACAGCATATTGTTGGGCTTTCCTTCCTAATCCACTGTGCCAGTCTATTTCTTTTAATTGGTGAATCGAGATCATTTGCATTGATGGTTGTAATTGAGATGTATTGATTTATGTTTGCCATGTTATTTACCTGCTGTTGGTTACCCCTTAATTCCCTGTGTTTAATTGTTTGCCCTGTTGGGTCGGTTCTTTCCATTCTCATTTGTGAAGTTCTGGTCATTTTGGTCCCTCTCTAGAATATCTTTTAGTAGTCTGTGTAGGGTTGTCTTTTTCATCATGAAATTATTCAGTTGTTCTTTGTCATAGAAGTATTCTACTTCTCCTTCAAAGTTGAAAGAGAATTTTGCAGGGTATAGCAGTCTTGTCTTGAATTTATTTTCATGAAAGACTCGAAGAACTCTGCTCCATGCTCTTCTTGACTTGATGG
>PVKN010042198.1:0-10426 GCA_004027915.1 Capromys pilorides
ACAGTAATATTACTCTCCCCTTTCCTTTTTGGATGTGAGCACGAATATGAATTAGGAAGTTTCAGTTATCAGGTGTGGTTTAAATTCACTTTCTGGACTGGATATCAGTACGTTATCTCCTAAGTGATGAGGCCTCTCTCTGTAGACAGAAGCAGTTTGTGATGTGAGCTCCATGTTTCTAAATCAATGGGCATGAGAACCAGATCTCTGCCAAGTGCTCTAGAGAATTTCAGGCCACTAAAGTAGGAGCAAAGGCTGTTGAGCCTCACCAGAATGCTTCAAGGCAGACAGCAAACTGTCCTGTCAGCAGCAAAGAACAGAGAGCAAAAGGAATGGCGCAGCTCAGGTAGCTAGCTAGTCTCTCTCCCCTCTTGACACTGTAATGCAAATCATCTTCCTCAGGGCAGGTACAGCAACCACACCCACAGTAATCATTCAAAACTCCAGAAGCTTCCCTTGAACTGCATGAAACTTGGGGGTGTGCAGGTGGGATACATATACACAAAACATAACAACATTTCACCAGACAAAGTTTAAAGATTACTTGTCTATGAAGCTAGGAAAATTTACCTGTGTGAGAAAAGGTTGTGTGCAGCTTCCGTATTTTCCTGTTTGGCCCAGGAAAAATGTAAAGACAGGAGTCAGGAGTTGGATGCTTGGTAAAAGGTCTCAGTGGAACCAGCATCACTGTGGCTGAGCCTGAAGAATTTGCAAAGATATTGTATTCCACCTCTTATAGACCAGAAAATACAGTTTCTGTCACACACATCTCACCATGTGTGAGCTCACTAAAGCTTAAAGAATAAGAGTCTCCTTTGAAATGCATGCTCCGAGCAAGCTGGCCCAGCTGGTGTCTTAACCCATTTGTTCTGATCCTGGGATAAAAATCATGGCACCTCAGGAATCTTTCAAAATTTCGTCTCCCATAAAAAAACCCAGAAATTTATTTAAATATTTTTAATACTTATTTATTTGGTACAGAGTCTCACTACACAGCTTGGACTCATAGTGATCCTCCTGTCTCAGCCTCCCCAGCCTGGGATTACTGGCAATCGTGACCACATCTGGTTTTGGTGGCCCACACCTGGGGTTCCTGGGCTGGTAAGGTATGAGGCGCTGGTTACCAAACCTAGGTCCCAGTGCTTGCCAGGCAGGCGCTTAGACCGCTGAGCTATTTCCCCACTTCCCAAAAGGCAGAAATTTCTGATTCTGCTTGGCTGTCTGTGGTTTCAGGTCAACTGTATTCTGTTGGTTTTTGCCCCTCTGTCTAGCCCTTTGAGTTGGGAGCTTCTCTTATCTGTTTTACATTTTGCCTTTGTCATGGACATTGTTGTTTGGACTCCTTTCCTTTTTTATGAAATGAGCTGAAGGCCAACTTAATCCTCAATCAAAGGTTAGCTTCTGTGCACACCACGGCCCAGCCCAGGGTCATAGAAGTTTAGCCCAACTTAATGCAGTGAACTCGGATTTATGACACAATGAAAACTTTTTGACAATCTCTGAAGCCTGTGGAAATCAAATCATGGTTCTGGTTACAGAAACTGCTAACACTACCTCAGTTTCACCATTCTCTTTTCTCAAATCCCTATTAAACATTTCGCCTGAAGTGATGCGTTGCCTTTGTTGCCACTGTTCCAAGAATTGGTCTGGTTCCCTGAGGAGATTCAGATAGTAATAACCTAAGATTTTTCGAGGATTCAGTGGCATATTCTTTACATTATCCAGCACATTCTGAAGTCTTAATATAAAAGGCAATGTGCTCCTGTTTAATATTTAAGCTCTGGAGGCAGACAGATATGCATTCTATATCAGCCATTCTGTTGAAATTTTTTTTTCTTTTTTTCTGTATTTAGGACATGGTCTACAGGATCTACAGGGTCTCACTACATAGGTTGGACTTGTAGTGATTTTCATATTTTAAGCCTCCAAGTGCTGGGATTATAGACACGTGCCACCATACTCAGTCTCAATCGCCGTCTCAGTGTGCCTGGCAGGCAGGGACAGCATGGTACACCAAGGGGGGTTGAACCCTGACTGTCCCTTGAAATTGTGAACAAGTTTTTATATATTTTATTTTATTTTTATTTTTATTTTTGTGGTACCAGGGATTGAACTCAGGACCTTGCACTTGCTGGGCAAGAGCTTATGCCCCTGAGCTATATCCCTGACCCTATATATTTTAGATTTAAAAATTTAAACACTTATGGAATGCAGTATACATCTCAGCTGCATGACTTTTCAGAATGAGCACCACTATGAAATAAGTTACAGACATTATATTATAGGTATATATCTATATCGGGCTTTATAGCAGTATAATTCATAATAGCTAAATCCTGGAAGCAATATCAATGCCATTCTACAGTTGAATGGATAAAAAAATGTGGTATTCATGCCTAATGAAATACTACTTAGTTACAAAAAGGGAACAATTAGAAAATGAATGTGCCTGGAAAATATAATGTTGAGTGCAATAAGTCAGACATACAAGCTCAAGCAGTGTACAGTAGCTCTCATTTGAGCAAGGGAAAGTACAAACAAAGATCAAGCTGAAGCACAGATAAAAGGAAAGGAGGAGCCAGATCTCTTGCAAATGGGACGGGGTCCAGGAGAGCAGGAGGGAAGAGCGGGAGAGGAAGGAGTGGCACAGGAGAAGGAGGAGAAGTGAGAATACTTAGGGGCATAGGGAGGCGAGTGAGAAAGGAAAAGAGATGAAAAAGCTCTTTTGTACTTGTGTCTGCTCCCTCAGATGAATATAAATGTCAGAAATCACAAACATAGATGAATAAAATAAAGTAAAATTGGATTGAAAGCCGAGAAGCAACACTGTCTGGTAGAAAGCACACAATGCTGCAATTAACAAGCACTTGATCAAGGTCCATTGTCCACTTTCCCTTTGATGAGAGCCCAAAATTGTAGCTTGGACACATGCAATGTGCTCTGGCTGAGAAGTCTAACATTCCTGGGCTTGAAACAGGCCTCTACTGTCTCCGTGATCTTGAGTAAATCTCTTGACATTTCTACGTCTTAACCTACCCTTTTATACATCAGAGTCAATCACACTCACACATGGGATCTTCGTGAAGGTAAATGAAATCATTTACATGGAGCATCTTGCACAGCACCTGGCACCAAGTAGATAATCACTATAAAAGATATTAATAATCAAGTAACAATAATTTTAACAAACTGACTCACCAGTCTAACTTGTTTGCATCACAGTTAGTGTTCTTAGTGGTGACTAACATAGAACTAATCATTGTCACAGCACACGTGCAATGGACTCTTACAACATGCTGGACACTCTGAAACATTGCATGGTTTCAACTTGACAATTGCCTTGAGTTAGTTTTTTATTGTACTCTCAACTTCTACAGATTGAGGAAACTGAGATTAATTTCTCTGAAGTCTGTGAGGGACAGAGAGAGATTTGAAGTTAAAATGTTTACTTCACAGTCCGTGATCTTAACCACATCTCTCCACGCTGTGCTGCAGTTCCCCTTGTTGTTTACTTAATCAATTGTAGAGCCTGCCCACTACATCTGTAACTTTTAATAAACCTTATACATATGGTTTGCAGTGTGCTTGTGTTCAAGGTTTTCAGTCCAGCCTGTTTGCCAAACACATGTCTGTTGGTTTTGAGAGCAGGGTTATTGGATTAAATGGTTCACATTTAATGTCATTTGTGTTTTCCTAAAACTTTATGCTTATTCTGTTAAAATGCAAATAGTACCTGACACTTTAACGGCCTGCCATATACTATTCTTTTATGAGCTAAGCATAATCTTTCAGCAAATTCAGCATTAATGACTGTCTTCCAAATTGGCCATGACATAGGAGCAAACTCAGAATTTCATGGTGAACAATTCAGGACCAATTAAATTAATTTGCATGTCAGTATTAAATTGAATCTTTAGAGAAGTTTGATTTATGAGTGGGAGCATGGAACAAGAAAATATCCTTCACAGACATTAGGCTTATTAAAAATATTACAAAGAAATTATTATTATTATACTTAAAATTTTTAAGGCATCAACATATATCAAAGTTACAAAATCTTAAAATTTTGTTTATTTGTATTATGAAATTGATGTGAAAATCTTCCAAGTGTGACACACTGTCATCTTTACTAAGGGTGACTAACACCCAATTAATTGATTTCACTTGGGTTATTTGTTCTGAAGAGGTATGAATTCCCAGTATTGGGGCTGGGGAGATAGCTCAGTAGAATAAGCATTTGCCTGGCAAGTGCAAGATCCTGAGTTCAATCCCTAGTACTGAAAAAAAAAAAAAATCCCCTGTATTGAAGCAGATTAACATGACAATTGTGCTGAGTACAACCAAACTTCATTGAAGTCATGAGCCACTGAGATTATAATGAATTTGCTGACAAAGAATCACTGACAAATTTCTTTAGTGTTGTCTATTGCTTTTTCTAAGAATTGTTAAGAAGTAATCACCAATCTTTCTGCAGCCCATAGACTTTTACTGAGTGACATGAAATTATCCTCACTTTTCCTTTCTCTGCCTACATCTTAGCCAAAAATGTAGCGTATAAGAAGTTGCATCCTCCTTTTGCCGTCCTTTCAGGCTGGGTGCTTTGACCTTGCACCGTACCTGTAACAGCCGAACAGAGGATTTTATTTGATGACCCAGGGAGCAAAGCCAAGTCTGTAATATAGAATAGAAAACTGTGAATACCGTATATGACAGGTGTCTTTTCTTTCAGCAGAAATCATGGGTGTAATTGATAGCTTAAAGTTAAATTGAAAACATGTCAAACATATACAAACCTACTCGGCCAAAACTCCATAAATACTGCTGTATTTATCATTATGAATTTTCTATCATCTTTTTTAAGACTCATGTTTAGGACAATACTTAGTATGTGAGGAAAAGTTCAACAATTGAAATAATAATAATAATAATAATAATAATAATAATAATAATAATAATGATTCATGGTCTTATATTTTGCCTGGTTAACAAAAGGTGCCAAAAGTTCCCAAGTCACACAAATGTGGTCCTGGATAAGGGAGGACAGGCTGAGGTCTGGACAGATTCCTGAATCTAGTGAAAGATGGAAGATAGATAAAGAAGTAGAAAGCTAATTAGAGAGCACCAAGGAGCCAAGTGTTCAGAATACAGAAACTGGAAAGGGAGACTCTGACAAACCCGGACTTCATAATATTAAAAACAGTCATGATGGGTGTGTGAGATCTGAGCAAGGCTCCACCAGCTGGCACTGATGGCCAGGAGACGAGCCAGCAGGTATGAGAATTAGCATCATTCCGGTTGCTGGTTGTAAAGTGGACTGGACAGAGGCCAGCACTGTTGGGCAGGGACGCGGAGCTGGAGACTTAAGGATCAGCAGCGCCAGGGCTGTACTCAGACACTTACACTAGGCTACACGTGTTGAACACACACATCCTCTTCTCCCGAGCTGCCGTAAACAGTCATCCTGACTTGGACATGCCCGTGAGGGTTGAGGGACAACTTGGGGTTTAGAAGACTGAAAGGTAAAAGACAGGTAGGCCTAATATGAGTTCGACACCCCCCGGGGACCTCAGCTGATCAACAAGCACCATTTACAGATCATGTCTTTCTCTAAAGATGTAAATTAAGAAAAAAAAATCTAGAAATCTTGTCTAAGTTGAAGGGTTCCAAACTAAAACATACCACTAAGCTTTTTCTACTGGTTCCTATGCCAGCATGGTGAGTTCAGAGAGAAACCAGGAAGCTAAAAAGTTTGTCTTCTGCCTGTGCCTTTCATTTCAGCAGCATTTCTTCGTGTCTGGGAATTAATTGTTTTTTGTTACTTCTTCCTCACCACCTCCCCCGCAAAAAAATAAACCAGAGTGGAAACTAAAATTCCACTATTTATACTTCTGACTATAAGCCGAACTTTTTAGTGCGTTACTTCAAATATCAGTTTCTCTTAAAATAGGGAAGTATTTTTTGGAATTACTGAAAGTTATGAATTTTAACCTTAAGGGGAAGTGAGAAGACTGCTGTGAGTTAGGTAAAGACAGCCTGTGAGGCCAGGGAGACCACAGAAGACGCCAGCCCTAAATTCCTGAAAACTGAAGGTGCGGATGAAGCGATGACCTACTTTTACAACTGTGTTACAACTTGAAACTTTTTAAATTGAAATATTTGATAATTGAAAAACATGATAATTATCATTAGCTAGTGTCTAGAAGTGCCATGAGGCTAAGAAATGATCCAGTCCAGAGGGCTACTCTGTTGTAAGTCGTGTACTGTTTTTATGAGTAAAGTGTCGGTTCCTGCAATGACAGGTGATGATGGTGTTTTAAAGTACAGAATAAAAGGATTTATATTTTTAAAAATCATATCTTTCAGCCAGGAGACACAGATACACTTAATGTAGTATTTCAGTAAAATAAGTCACATAACATTCAGAAGTGGAGGGGACAATCTTATTCTCTAATAATTAGACAGCTGACTATTTAAATGTAGGCAGCCTTGTGCCATGCCAGCCCTGCCCCAGGGGTTCACTGAGACTCCACAGACTGGGCATGGTGGCACAAGCCTGTAATCTCAGCACGTGGGAGGCTGAAAACAGGAGGATCACTATGAGTCCAATCTGTATAAATGAGAACCTGTAGACCCTGTACTAAATGCCTAATAAATAAATAAACAAATAAACTTAGGTACCCTTCAAAATGGAAGGCTGAGAACTTGGTGACAAGCAGAAGTGCTATAGGCTGGCCATGACAGAGATTCAGTTCTTTGTACAGCCATTTTTAACTTTTTCATTATTTATTATTATGCATCTGACAATGGAACTTGATTTGTAGATATTTATGCTTTTTTCCTAACACAGTGACACCCCAAACAGTCATTTCCGACGGCATTTGGAATCCCAAGCCTGTAATTCTTTCCTAGGAACAATAGAAATACACAACCCATTTTAGGTCTTTCCCCATTTCCTTAAACAGAGACATTTCACCTTTCACTTTTCAGTCCTGAGCACTCCTTGTGAGTACTGGTTTAATTTTCTGGTTGTCTGACTCACTCTAAGCATATCTTAAGGTGGTGGCAGAGGGAGACTACAATATTTGGTAGCTGCTTTATTTCAGAAGAGAAAGAGAGCTCAACTTGTTACTTTAAATTCAACACACACACACACACACACACACATATACATTCTAATGCACACATATGCATGCACGCACACACGCACAATACACGCTTTTCTTTGAGTAACATGAAGCTTTGAAGTTCTTAAACTGGAAATATTCTACTCTTTAGAATATTTGAATATATGCTATCACCATGATATTTCCAAATGTCCTCTTTGAGTCCATAACTACACAATAGTTGCTAGACGACTGAGCTGACATTTCTAGGGCAACAATATGTTATTGCTGTCAGAGCTTCAGGATGGAAGCCCAGCAGGCTCACCGCTCCTCCCTGAATGCCAATCAAGGAGAAAAGCAGTGGTACGAGGTAGGAGAGGAGCTTGAGTCAGTGTAGCCATGCTTGGAGGGCAGAGAAAGAGACTCAAGGGGCTGCTGAGGGGCTGGCACAACCCTTGGGGTTTTATAGAAAAGAGGAACCAAAAGCAAGCCTGGATTTGCATGGCTGCTGATTCAGGCAACTGGCGAAGTCATGGTCAGGACAATCAGTACCTCAGGATAGATTCTGCAATGTCCTCAGACAGATATCATTGCCTGAGGGTTCAACATATTTCCCATTATGAGACAGATGTCTTCCACTCAGGAAGACAGGTTCCCGCCATGGAAGCTGCTCCGGTCATGTCTCCACTGCTCCTGCTTAGCAGTGGAGACCTCATCATGGGCTGGTCTACAAAACTCTGCTTTTTAAATTTTTTAATACAAGGTGATTACAAATTCAGTACAATGACTAGAGACTTGTGGGCTTTACTTCCAGGGATCCAGGATTGTGTTTTATAAAAACTGGCCATCAGACACCCCTATATATCCTGAAAATGCCTTAGTAACTCTTATATTGGTGTCCTTAGTCTTGAAGGGGAATGACACAGGCTAGGAAAACTTAGGGTTTGTATTAAACTTTGTATTACAAATTTTTAGGCAGACCCTCTTTATGTGACTATTATAACTTCATGTAGAGCTGAGCAGGGCTCTGACTCAAAGTTTTAAGATAATAAAAGATAAAATGAAGGTGGAGATGCCAAATCTCATTCTGCTTTTAGTTACGCACTGGGCCTCTGCAAGCCCAGCCTTTAAGTCCCGGTTGCACCACCTGTTAGCTGTGAGGCACTAGGAGCATAGGGTTGCAAGAAGCTTCCAGATCACCCATATAAGTATAGCTGCTTATCACATCTGTCCAAAGAGACAAGTTAAATGATTTTTATATTGCTAAAAATCTATCACTTGGGGGAAAATTCAGATGTCCTTTTTCTAGGCACCATTATAATTTTTTTATTCCCAAGTGAATTGTCAAATATACATTATAAATTTAATAAAATAGACAAAATGATATACTTCTCCAAAGTGGCTTTGTGTTAATCAACCAAGAAATGTGTGAATTTTCAAAAAAAGTTTAAATTCACTTTTGTTAGTGTTTGCTTCATATTTGTCTTTGAATTCTATTTTTAATGGCAAATTTCATTATATGAAATATGCCTCTCATTTTATAGCTTGAGGAACTTCCTCTTTCACACAGTTACATTAATTTATACATTGATCCTATCATAAAAATATTCCTATTAGGGGAAACTGCAAGAATTCAGTGGCATGTATAGCTATGCTTTTTGACAGCCTTGTTTGCCTTGCAATTATTTTTGCCAAACTTTTCTTAGAGAAATGCTTTTTATTACTGACTGTACTTAGGTTGCCATATTGAAAAAACATTTTAAATGCGGTACTTAAACTGACCATGTTGGCAAGCCCAGAAAGAAATGATGGTGTTAAGAGCAAACAGATGTCTACATCTGGGTAACAACTTGCTCTCTCGAGGCAAATAAAATAGATAATAGCCCCAAGTTGCCAGAATTGGACATGGTGGGCCAAAGCCATCAGTAGGTAGTGAAATAAGTTTATTAAAACCAGAAAATACCTTTTGGGTGTGTGAAGAACATTAGTATTTGAGCTCTACATGCCTGTTCTGATTTCATCTGGATCATCTCTGGCACGCTCTAGTTGGAATGTTCTGGAAGCTGACGCAGTGTTAACAATCGAGTTCACCTTCTGAATTATGCATCTGGTAAATGGCTTATGTCCATCTAGTTTGTCACAAGTTTTTTCTTGGTGATTTGCTAAACAGCTTTTGTTAAAACTTTATAGCATTTTAGAGGCAGTGTGACTTTTTCAAGAGAGTTATATTTCATGAGTACTGGAACAGCTTTCCTAAGTATGTGCTTTGAGATTAACACCGAACTGAACCATGGCTGTATTTATTTTCTCATCAGCAAAATCTCACACCTCATTTTTCCATGAAGACCCTTTCTCTGCATCTTTCAGTGTCTAGAGTCATTTTCTCCTCTAGGATAAGTAGGTACACAGCACTGCTGAAAGCAATTAGGTATTGTAAATACAGTTCTTACACATTAGTACCATGTATCCTGAACTAGAAAAGCACATAAGTTCCTAAACATAGGAAGGGAGTACTACCTAGGGGGTGAAGATTGACAATGTATGTATAACAAGCTGACCTTTTAGATCTAAGATTTTTATTTAAATTATTTTGCTCAATGAGAGGTAGTCAGATTAAAAGGGAATGTCATAATTCAAACATTGGAAAACTTTATGGGAATACTTTATTCATATTCTTGTCAAGAATATTTATCATATTCTATCTCTGATTCAGAGACAGGTTGATCATTATGCATAGATGTTTTCTTTTCTTTCTCTATTTTTGTTATACACCTTTTCATTTTCAAATTCACTCATTTTTGTCTTCAACCATATTTCCTCACTTATAAATGACACAAAGATAAACTAAGTATGGATCATGAAAATATCAAGTTGGAAAGAGAAATGCACATAAGTTTAAAAAATTGTATACAATAAGTGATACAGACAACAGCCACCTTGAGATGGGAGAGAAAATGGTGATTCATTCAAGATACAAATGAATGACTAAGGATTTCAGAGAACCAAGTGGATGAATCATCAAAGAGAGAGGAGGGGGTAGACAGGAAAAGGACAGTTCCGAACAAGACAATGTATGAAGTAGGGAGGGTAGAGTTTGCAGACCTATTTTTTATTATGTGGCCTTTATTCTCATAAATTTTAACTTTTTAAAGTGAGTACAAAGTATCACTAAAATAGAAAAATTAGAAATGATACAGAATTTCACTAAATGAAATAATATGAATTTCACAGTATTTGTTGCATTGTATAGTGTTGTCTCCAAATTAGTTGTTCATATTACCAGACATATGCATGCAAAATTGGAAGAAGAAACAAAAAAGTTA
>PVKN010042199.1:0-10430 GCA_004027915.1 Capromys pilorides
GCCACCCCTGAACAAGAAACAAATCTCAGGACAGCCGGGTGCATGGTGCACTGGTGAAATCCCAGCACTCCAAAAACCTGAGGCAGAGAGATCACAAATTGGAACTCAACCCACCTCATTTAGTGACACCATCTAAAAACAAAAACTGTCAGGTGAGATGGCCCACACCTGCAATCCCAGCACTCTGGAAGCTGAGGCAGGAGAATTGCCATGAACAAGACCAACTTGGACTACACAATGAGTTCACAGCCAACATGGACTACAAAGACTAAGAAAAAAAAAAAAAAGTTTAAATTTTTTTAAAAAGTTAAAGGACCTCAAAACTTCATAGTCTTGGGCTGGCCAAATAGCTCAGCAGATTAAAGCACCTTTAAGCAGGCACAGGGCTCAGTTTGGTCTGAGGATTGCTGAGTCAGCCCCACTCCAGGGCTAGCTGTGGTAGCATGCACCTGTAATCCCAGATCTTGGAAGGCTATAAACAAGTGGATCACTAAAAGTATGGATCTAGTAGAGAGACCCTGAACACCCTGTATGTCCTTCTGTAAAATAGAGACACAGAGAGAGAGAGAGAGAGAGGGAGAGAGAGAGAGAGAGAGAGAGAGAGAAATTTCTGTCTCTAGCTACTGAGTATACCAAGGATAAAATGTTGAAAGTCATAGTCACCACATTACACTCATAAATTCTCCATCTTACTACTTGTTATGTATGGTTTGTGTCTAGTTGACCCCCCAAAGCCTCGTGTAGCCATGGGGTTGGGACTTCTAGAGTCTGAGATTAAATCATGATCCAATAAGATGATGGGTCTGAGTACTGCTGGGATTATGGGTGTGGCCTGAGGCAGAGAGCCTGAATGTAATGTAAGAAAGAGACAGAGAAACAGATTCTGTTGCCCTTCTTGCTGTTCCACCACCATGAACTGCTGCTCTCTGCCATATGCCCCTCTGCCTTGGAGGCAGCCAAATATGGACTGAAACCTCCATAACTATGAGCTAAATAAACCTTTCCTTCCTTCATCTTGGGTGTCAGGCGTTTGTCTCAGCAAGGAGAGAACAGTGACTGAGACACTGCTGAAACACAAGATTTTCTTAAGTACTTTCTTATTAATCATATTTGAAGGAGTTAAGTTTGTGAAAATTCACTTAATTTACAGCAATCTAAGTTTATCCGTGTAACAGTTGCATCCTGGTCACACTTCAGCATGCCTCCATGGATAGAGCCATAAGCACTTCTCAATCTTCACTACCCGCTTTTCTAAGGCCAATGCGCCCATCAAAGAGAGCCTTCCCTGGAGTGTCACCAGCAAGCACTCCTGCACTGCTTCCTGAACTGTCCTCTCCAGGGGTCCAGCTCTCAGGAAGAATCCTCCATTTCTTCTCCAAGATGGTTCCCATCACAGGGCACTTTATTTTTTGTATAATTTTCCGTATTGTGCGCGCTATGAACCCTTTCGAAGGTTCATTAAGCCTCTCCCTAAATTACATAAAATTTGCGCATTTAGAGTCTCTTTCCACGCAAAGAGAGGACACACCAAAGGAATATATAATCTCAAAAAATTAAGACCCACATTTTAGTTGGGATGCAGGGCTACACATTTGTAATACCAGCAATCAGGAGGCTGAGGCATACAATGAAATAAAAACTTTAAAACATTTAGGGCCAGCAAGATAGCTCAGCGGTCTAAAGCGCCTGCTTAGGCAAACACAGGGACTGACTGCAGTTCAATCCCCAGCACCACATGCTGCACCAGCCCCACTCCCAGGGCAGGTTGAGCCAGCCATACCATACATGCATACATAAAGTTAAAACATGTTTAATCAGACCCACACTATGATTAGGCACTTTTTATAATCCTGCTCTATTCCTAGTACTAACAAAATTAACAGATGAAATGTTTGCTCTATGTCACACCATTCTAAAGGTTTTCCAACAATCCTAAGAAATAGGTGTATTGAGACTGGGCATGGTGGTGCGCCTGTAATCCCAGCTCTTGGGAGGCTGTATGCAGGTGGATCAGGATCACTACAAGTCAGATCTAGTAGTGAGATCCTGAACTGTAGACCCTTCCCTAAAAAATACAAAAAAAGAAAAAAGAAAAAAAAAAGGTGTACTATTATTCTACTTAGCAGATGTAGCCCCTAAAGCACAAAGAAGCTAAGTCATTTCCCCAAGATCACATGGCTCTTTGTCTGAAACCTGTAAAGCTTTTTCCAACGAAATGAGGCTGCTTAGGCACACATTTCCTACTTTTGTTAGCTAATGTGTCCTTACATTTAGTTCAAAAAGAAAATTAGGTGATTCTGTCATCAGATTCATCTCTGATAGGGTGCCAATCACAAATACACAGACCAGGAAATTCAAGAAAGTATCACAAAACTTGAAAGAACTTCAGCTGGCATTTATTTGTCCCAGGCTAAAATCTGATGTTAAATTTTTAAGCTATGCATTAGCCAGGTGTGGTGACAAGCGCCAGTAATCTCAACCTCTCAGAAGGCTATGGCAGGAAGCCCACCAGTTCCACACACACACCAGCCTTGGCAACTTTGAAAGTTCTTGTCTCAAAAAGAAATGAAGGCTGGGGAGATAGCTCCACGACACAAGCGTATGTTTGAACCCTGGTCCCGCGAAGAAAAAAAAGAGAGAAAGAGAGAGAGAGAGAAAGAAAGAAATGAAAAGCGGGTTTTTAGGTGTAGGTCAGCAGCAAAACACTTCTAGACTCCAATTCCTGCCATTTAAGGAAAAATAATTATATGTTGATGACATGATCCTATATGCAAAACTCCTGAAGAATCTACAAAAACTAACACTAGCAAGTGAATTTAAGAAGATAACCTCAGCTCAGCGGACTAAACTGCCAGTTTAGGCAGAGTGCAGTGACTGGGTTGATCCCCAGGCTAGGAAGCAGCCCCACCCCTGGGGCATGCTGAGATGGAGATTGAGACTGGGCATAGTGGTAGTGTAAGCCTCTAAACCCAGGGCTTGAGAGGCTGAAAAAAGGAGAAGCACTACAAGTCCAATTTGTGTAGTGAGACCCTGTAGTGTGTGTGTGTGTATGTATGTATGCATATGTGTATATATACATATATATAAAGATAAGCTCAACACATGACCAACAAACATCAATTTTTATTTCTTTTTTTTTGTTTGTTTCTTTATTTATTTATTTTGTGGCTGGCTCAGCCTGCCCTGGTGGTGGCGCTGGCGCAGCATGTGGTGCCGGGGATCGAACCGCAGTCCCTGCAGTTGCCTGAGCCTTCCTATGCAGGCGCTTTAGACCACTGAACCATCTCGCCGGCCCCCAATTTTTATTTCTACATACTACAAAAAACTTATAAATTATGAAGCAGTTCCACTGGGTATGAAGGTGCACACCTGTAATCACAGGGTTTGGGAGGTCCAGGCAGGAGGATCACTGAGTTTGAGGTGTACTATTTATTTACTATTCTACTTAGCAGATGCAGCCCCTGAAGCACAAAAAAGCTAAGTCATTTCCCCAACAGCTTCATGAGTTGACAGCCAGCACAGCACAGTGAGACCTTGTCTCAAAAACACAAAAGTTCCGTATACAACATTAAAAGAACTAAGTACTTAGGAATAAACGCAACAAACAAGTACAAGACTTTGGTATCTTTTTTTTTTTTTCTGGAACGAGGGATCAAACTCAGGACCTTACATTTCCCAGGCAGGCACTTGTGCCCCAGAGCTATCTCCCTGCCCACCCCCCTTTTTATAAACTTTACTTATGTTATGGCCAGCTCAGCCTGCCCTGGCAGAGGGGATGGCGCAGCAAGTGGTGACAGGGATTGAATCGCGGTTCCTGTGGTTGCCTAAGCTTGCCTAAGCAGGTGCTTTAGACCACTGAGCTATCTCGCCAGCCCAAACATCAGTTTTTTGTTTTTTTGGGTATCTTGTGGTACCAGGGGTTGAACTCAGGACCTTGTGCTTGCCAGGCAGGCACTTATACTACTGAGCTATCTCCCCAGCAAAAAGTACAAGACTTTGTACACTGAAATTGTAATTACTAGGGCCGACCAAATAGCTCAGCCTGCTTAGGCAGGCAAAGGAATCGGAGTTCTGTCCTAATTATGCTCAAAATTACTGCTGACAAAAATTAAGGATTCAAGGCCAGCCAAATAGCTCCACAGATTAAAGTGCCTGCTTAGGCAGACTCGGGCTGGGAGTTAAGATTCCTGGGCCTGCCCCCCACCCCCAATTGAGACTGGGCATGGAGGCATGCCAGTAATCCCAGATCTTGGGTGGCTGTAAACAGGTGGATCAACATAGTAAGACCCTATGAGATCCTGTAGACACTGTACTGAATATTTTTTTTAAAAATTAAGGATCCAAAGTTACCTCCTCGTGAGAGCTCTTGGGTTAGCTCAGTGGTTTAAACTCCTACACATGAAATCCCAGGTTCGATCCCCAGAGGCAGCCTGAGACAGCCAAAAAAAAAAAAAAAGCTGCCTCCTCACATGGATATCTATCACATGGATAGAATTAATACCTCCAGTTTTACTCTTGTTGCCAAGGTTATTTTATTCACACAGATGTGTCAGTCCTCTGTGTAATATCCTCAGTGGCACCCTATTGTCTACAGTAAAAAATGCACAAGTCCTAAGTAAGTACATCATTCCCTTCCTCACTTCCTCCTGTGTAGGTCTTAAGTTTCTTAAAAAGCTACAATCAAAGTCAGAAACACCTGTATTCAAATCCTGACTCAATGTTTTTTAACAACTGTATGATTTTCTTGAAATAGCTCCTTTATCTGTAAAACTGGAATTCTGCTGCATGTAATTATTAAACATTACAGTAACTTAGGGTAAGCACTAAAGATGCCTAACACACCCTAGCCAAGTACCAGTCTCTCACCAAAACCCCATAGCCTGGGTCTTTCCAGTGGAGCTTTCTCTCTGTAAGACTCCTCTAGGCTTCTGCTGCAGTCTGTGCAATCTATTATACACTGTAACCTGTGAGGAACTAAGAGGAGAAATCTTGTCTTATTTTGGTCTCTCTAGTAAGTATTAGACAGCAACCTGATTGTGCCTAACATCTTCCTCAGATGATTAATAGAAAACAAAGCAAACTATCCAGGAATAAAACAATGCTTAAAGAATAGACTGGGGGGGAAAAAAGGGAGTCTAAGCTACCTAAAACTCTCATTACATCACACAGCAATTTTAATACCTGACTCCTTCCCACCTCTCTTCCTATGCGGGAGAGGAGAACATAGCAAGGAAAGAATCAACAGTCAAATCCACATGCTTCCTATATTATTTGTATCTCCAGAAGTTTCTTTATACCTAACAGTACATTAAATGCATGTTATTTGTTAATATATCACCATAGTCACATTATCAATGCCATTACACTCCTTCCTGGTGCTTACTAGGTGTATTTAAATATTTTTGGGTTACCTCTACAGAAAGGTGACTGAACTTCCCCTACTCTCCCCTTGAATTTAGGCACTGCTTTATCAAACAGAACTGGCACGTGCCCTTTTGAGTAGTGTTTCCAAGAGCCAGAGCACACACCAGTCCTGTTTTAGCAACGTGTAAGGACAGAGGTACCCCATCAGTGTTTTAAGTGTGAGAGCAGAGATCCCAATCCCATCTATGAGGAGCAATGGCATGGGCAAGAAATAAACCTTTGCTGACTGAAGCCACTAAGTGAGCATCTTCCTTATCATGCACAATCTAGACATCCTGACAAAACATACAAAAAGCTTAGCGTAGGCCACATGTGGTGGTGCATGCCTGTAATCCCAGCACTTTGGAGGCTGAGGCAGGAGGATCAGTGCAAGTTCAAGACCAGTCTGGGCTACAAAAAGTGAGCTCAAGACCAGCCTGAACTGCATAGGGAGACCCTGTCTCAAAAAGACAAAAAAAAAGGAAGAGAGTGGAGGTATTGTTCAGTGGTAGAGCACTTGCCTAGTATGCTTTAGGCCCTGGGGTCCATCCCTAGCACAAGACAAAATTAGCACAACTGAATTTTTCAATGAAAAGATTACTAAACATTTAAACAGTTGCACATAAGGAGGTACAACAATAGTATCTAAACTGAAGCAAGGGGACTGGGGAGATAACTCAGTAGAATAAGCACTTGCCTGGCAAACACAAGGACCTGAGTTCAATCCCCAGCCCCGCAAAAAAAGAAAAGTTTTAAACTGAAGTAGGGCATTATTTCCCTTTCCCCAAATAAACACTTCTACTCCCTCACCACACTGAGGTCAAAACCTAGGGCTAGGGGTACATATATGGGGGTTACAGAATATGTGCCTCACATGCATGAAGTTCTGGATTTAATCTCCAGCATGGGGGTGGGGGGAGTTGTAAGAATGAATAGGGGCTCAGAATTCAACAGAATGATGAAAGAAGTTACCGTGAACCAAATACAGCTGACGATCCATATGAAACTATCTGTCACCCCAGATCAATGTAATTATCCCCACATAAGAAATCCACGGACAGAAACTGCTCACTGCTCAAACTGGTAGCAACTGTTGGCTGCTTGTGCAGCCTGGGCTACAAAAAGTGAGCTCATGATGTCCTTTCACACTGGTAGTGAGCAGCATGAGGCCTGCCATACTAATGCACGCTGTAATACCTGGGAAAGCTGAGGCAGGAGGACTGCTGGGAGTTTGAAGCTCACCTGCTTGCAGCCTGAGTTATAACGTGAACTGAACACTAGCCTGAAATGTAAAGTAAAACCCTGTCTCAAAAGACAAACACAAAAAACCAGGCCTCTGAATCTATGGGAGGCAGCAGTGCGCTTAGCTAAAAGACTGTACTCCCAGCCTCCTTTGCAGCTAGGCGCCACATGAGCCAGGTGAACACTGTGACTAATTTCCAGCCAATCATGCCTGAGCTAAAACATACCTGAGCTTCAGTCAATCATACCTGAGCTTCTCTGAAGGGTGTGCTAGGGGCAGACACTGTGCCTTTGGTCTTCTCTTCCTCCATTCTGCTTCATGGGACACAAGTGTAGTACCTGGGGCTGTACTAACCATCTGTGGACTGTTAGAGCAAAAGCCACACCCTAGAAATAAATGCCTGAGCAGCAAGCCAAAAGCCAAGTCACTCCCTACTCTGCTGTGCCAGGTGCCACACCAGCCTAGCCCCTCCCCTCCAAAAGTTGATAGGAAAGAGATATGAACACTGCTCAAGCCATTATTTCTGAGTGTTAATCATATAAGGCCAAAACTCACGCATATATCCAGCAGCTGGCAATAGGACTATGTCCTCTAGAGTTGCTGTCCAGGTAGGACACTCTACAGCTAATCTGTCTGTAACACAGACACTGAACTAAATACTTCTCATTCTCTTGGGCCGACAAGATGGCTCAGTGGTCTAAAGCACCTGCTTAGGCAAGCTTAGGCAACCACAGGGACCGCCGTTCGATCCCTAACACCACATGCTGCACCAGCCCCACCCCCAGGGCAAGCTGAGCTGGCCATAATAAAAAAAAAAAGAATAAAAATACTTCCATTCTCAAGTCTAATATCCTATGACTATGTAAACATGTGTGTGTGACATGAGAAAAAGTTGGCCTTACTAAATACTTCAATGCCAGCAGAACCATCTAATGATCAGAGATTTAAGGCAAAGAATATTAGTCATGTGTCACAATATCAGGCTCCACAACAGCTCTTAATACTTAGTTTGAGGCACAGACCATTTGGAATTCTACATATATAAAGCTCATATCAACCCTAATTAAATGTAATATTATACTCCTTCCAAAGAAAAGGTAACCAAAGCACAAAACTAAGTAATTTACCCAAAGTAAAGCAGCTATAAGTCACAGATACTAGATTTGAATCCAGGTAATCAAGGCTCCACAATCTATGCTGGCCCAAAACTCAGTTTACCTCATTTGTAAAACAATACTTTTAACCACTGGCTTTTTCTATAAGACAACATTTTTAATCACTAGCTTTTTCTTTTCTTTTTCAAGACAGGGTCCCACTACACAGTTGTATAGTTCTGCTGTCCTTGAACTCACTACGTAGCCCATACTGGACTCACAGCTGATCCTCCTGCCTCAGCAGGCCCAGTGCTGGGATTATAGTGTACCAACACCCCCAGCTTAATCTCTAGCTTGTTTTAATGTAGAAATACATCAGCAAGCCAGGCATGGTGGTGCACGTCAGTAATCCCAGCACTTGAGGGGCTGAGGCAGGAGAATCAGTGCAAGTTCAAGACCAGCCTGGGCTAAAAAGTGAGCTCAAGGCCAGCCTGAACTGCATAGCAAGATCGTGTCTCAAAAAGAAGCAATACGTCAGCAAGTACAGGCTCCCCTGAAGTATAATATTTACTACTACATAACTTCTCCAAATCTCTTTTGTACTTTTTGGGGGGTGTAGCTCAATAACAAGAGTATTTGTCAAGGGGTCAGCGAGATGGCTCAGCGGTCTAAAGCGCTTGCTTCAGCAAGCTTAGGCAACCACAGGGACCGCGGTTCGATCCCTGACACCATATGCTGTACCAGCCCCACCCCGAGTACAGGCCATAACATAAAGAAAGTAAGAAAAGCAAGAAAGAACTTAAAAAAAAAAAGAGTATTTGTCAAGTATATACAGAGTTTGGGGGGTTAGAGTGGCCTGCATAGTGGTCCTTTCACAGGTATTTCATTACTGTCAACTTTTCTGTTAATAGTGTTATCGTGAGCATTTTCTACACTTGGCTTTTTGTACACAGAATGTGACTTTTTTCTCATTTTCATGGACATTCTTCTTGGTCCCTGGTCTCAAGAAGCAATTAGGAAAAAAAAAAGAAGAGACAACTAGACACGCTCATCCTTTTTAATCACCTATCATGATCTACTTGTAATCCCAATTCTACACACCCGTGCTCCCTGAACACTTCCATCCTCTCAACACCTCTGCCAGAAACTTCAACATTCCTCCTGAGAACCAGGTGTAGTGGAACATGGCTTCAGCCCCAGCACTCTGACTGAAGTGGGAGGATCACCAGAGTTCAAGGCTAGCCTGGGCTAGTAGAGAGACACTGCTTCAAAACGAACAAACAAGCCAGTGGCCCACGCCTATAATCCCAGCACTTGGGAGTCTGAGACAGGAGGACCAGCCTGGGCTACAAAAGTGAGCTCAAGGCCAGCAGCCTGAACTGCATAGAGACCCTGTCTCAAAAAGACAAAAAATAAAAGTTAAAAAAAAAGGCAAAAAATAAAAAATAAACAAAATGGCCATCATCTAATCAACAACTATTTGAATCCCTACATTCAACTAAATACATATGATGTAACACAAAATTAGTAATTTAATAAGGTTCTTGAATACAGAGGACGGCAAATACTTGCCTGAAATCTCAAATTTTAGAAATAAAATAATCCAGGCACATTAACTGAAAACACTTGCTGGGCATAGTAGTAAAATATGAGGCAGGGAAGCAAATTTGAGGCTAATCAGAACCACGTTATGAGTTCAAGACCAGCCTAGACTACACTGCAATAGTGCCTCAGGAAAAAAAGAAAATAAAAAAATACTGCCTCAGAAAGGATCAGATGCATGGGGACAAAATTTACCCAAAAAAAGTCAGGCTGGGCATGGTGACAAACACTTGTAATACCAGCACTTAGGAGGTAGAAGCAGAAGGATTACTGCAAATTCAAGGCCATTCTGAATTACTTATAGAAACCCTGTTCTGGGGTTAAAAAAAGACTTCAACTGGATGTGGCGATACACACCTGTAATCCCAGCACTCGGCCAAGGAGAAAGAACAATAAACTCAAACCCAGCGATGGTTCACTAAGTAAAGCACTGTCTCCAAAAAGGAAGAGAACAGTGCCAAGGTTGTAGCGCAATCCCTAGAGTCGCCAGAAATATTTTTTAAAATAAATAAGGCTAGCGGAGGTAGCTCAGCAGACTAAGTGCCTGCTTAGGCAAGCAAAGGGACCAGGGTTCAATCTGGCCCCCAGAAGCACTGAGTTGGCCACTGAAGTCTGTGAGGAACATGAGCCAAATGAAAGATATAGAAAGTTAAGTAGACAGAAAACAGCCAGCATGGTGGTGCACGCCTATAATCCCAGCACTCAGAGGCTGAGGCTGGAGGATCACTGCAGCCTGGGCTACATAGCACACTCAAGGCCATCCTGAAATACACAGCAAGACTGTCTTTTTTTTTTTAAAAAAAAAGGGGGGGGGTATAAAAAAATGAGAAAACAGAAGACTTCTGAAGCCATTTGAAAACTGCACTGTGCACAGCTCCTGCTCTCATAAAACAATAGAAGCAAAGTGAACAATTTCCCTATCTTTTGTTTTCTTATTAGTGGATGCTGATACTACAGAATAATGGGTTTTGCCACCTGTGACCCCAGCACCTAGGAGGTGGAGGCAGGAAGATCACTGTTTGAGGCCAGCATGAGTTCAAGGCCAGCCTACATTATACAGTAAGACCCTGCCTCAAAAAAAAAAAAAA
>PVKN010042200.1:0-10404 GCA_004027915.1 Capromys pilorides
GCTTGAGCCTTTTACAGCCCAGTATATTAATATGGCTTTACTTTTTATACCTCATGGTTAGAATTCTCTGCAGGATGGTCAAGACCAAGGTAAAGCAAGACCTATATAACAAAAATGTAACTTTTGTATCTGACAAGGTCAGTCAAATCCCCTCAGGATTTACGCTGAAACCATGTACAACTGTTTTTAGATCTTTTGACAGTGTCAGTCATCTGGATGAGTCACTCATTGCTTGATTAATTTGCTCTCTGTGAAAGCCTGAGAGAATGTTTTCTCTCTAGGTGACTCTCCTTAGGCACACTCTATATTGTTGATCACTTTCCTCTGTAGCCCTATAATATTGTGCAGAAAATTTGGGATACCACTGAGTTGTAGGATGTTACAGTACATGTTCTCTTATGTCCTGAGTCCTTACTGACCTTGAAGTGCCAGGGTCAAAATGCTGGTTATCCTTGTAGCCCTTCTTTTTCTGAAACTTTTTGGTGTGCCAGCTTAAGTTGTTAACCCTCCAGAAGAGAAGGTTAATGATATTATTCTCCATAACATAGACACTTGAGCTTAATATCATTATGTTTCTGAGTATTAACCTGTTTGCTTCTGTACTGGGATATCATAATGGAAACACATGGAGGGACAAAACCGTTTGCCTCATGCCATGGTAGTAGGGAGGGGAAAAGGATAGGGTACTGATACCCATGTTAAGAGCACACCCCTAATGACCTGAAAATCTACTAGAGTCTTGTGTCTTAAAGTTGCACCATCTGCCAGGAGCGCTTTTCTGGAGACCAAGTGTCCCATGTATGGACCTTTGTGGAGCACTTACCATTCAAACCACAGAAGCTTCTATGAGTTAGTTTTGCAAACTAGCCCTATCCTGTGCCACATGTGTAGATGTGCTCCTCCACACAATCCTCTTTGTGTTTTTTTCTCCAAACCATTTGCTCAAGCCCAAAGCTCTTTGAGATCTCTTTTTTTCCTGCTCATTGGCTCTGTCTCTTTGCTTAGGCACTTGCTTTTGGTTGGGAATATCAGCTCTTCTCTTCATCCGTCAGCAGCATTCATCACCAAAGTGCTATGAAGATGGCAGGCATCTGGTCCACGTAGCTTTTAGAAATCTTTCTTGAGATGAGCTACTTCTCTTGCAAAGTTCAAGAACAGCTTTCTCTGAACAGCACATCCTTCCAAGGAAGATGTATTTGAACCATGATTCTGTTCTCTCTCAACCTTTTACAGTAGGATTTGCCCTATCAGTATTGCACAGTCAACACACACACACACACACACACACACACACACACACACACAAATTCATATTGAATATGAATTACAATGATTTCCACCATCGTCTTATCATAAGAAGCTCCCCAAAATTCTGTTCTTATTTTCCTATTTAGCCCCATTGTTTGGATCTTAAGCATCTGTGGTCAGTGCTGATCACCAGGGGAGTCTATGGTCCCACCCTTTCCCTCAGTCAGCCAGAGCAGAGATGTGAGTGTCAACTAGGGAGGCAAATCAGAGACAATGCATTTCTTTGTACTTCCCAGGACTATTCACCTATGACCATTGTGGTTGATGGTGTGTTGCTTCCCAAGGCACCAAAGGATATTCTGGCTGAAAAGAATTTCAGTACTGTGCCCTACATTGTGGGAGTCAACAAGCAAGACTTTGGCTGGATCTTTCCAAAGGTGAGAATGTACTGACATTCAGACAGGTGCACTTCTGTGCCCCAAAGAGCTGAGAAGAATTTCAGCACTGTGCTTTTTATTTTAAAAATAAAAAAGCATGAGTTTGGCCAGTTTATTCCAATGATGAGAACATATAACTCTCTAAAACAGCTGCATCTGTCTGCATCATCATATCTCCAACCTCTGTTCATAAGGTTTCTTCTTCACCAAGCCACATTGGAGAAGAGGGAAGAAATATTTTTAGTGTGAGTGAGTATTTTCCCAGAAATTCTTTTCAGGATAGTCCAGCTGTCCCAAGAGTGGCAGACACCAGAGAGCCCTTTGGCCACTCTTCGTTGTCTTTCCATTAAATAATACTGAAGTGTCCTGGCTGTTATGTCTGTAGAGAATGAAAATACAGATGGAAGGGCCTCTGATACCTACAAAGAAAGACTTTAGAAGCCCATGAGGATCAGGCTGAGGCACAACAGCTACCACTTTGTGCCAGGGCTCATAGTTCCTATTGATCTCGACATACACGGTCAAGCCCCTCACTGGCAAGATTTAGAGAAGGTCTCTTTTGGATGAGTTGACATTGGTTCCAAATTGTGACAAAAGGCTTTTAGTTTGACAAAAATAATAGTTTCAACAGAGATATTGAGCTGAAGTGTTAGAAAAGTTATTATTCAGAAATGGGTGGCAATAGAGAAAAGACAGAGCACATCAAGAGTTTCTATCCCTGACACCAAGGTTTGAGATGTCTCCAGGATGGGTGAGCACAGGCATGTTCTGTGGGAGAGTCTACATGGCCAGACTAAGGGATCATTCATTCACACCATCTGCACCAGAAGCAGTGTCTCAGAAGCAGAAGAGTAAGTTGACATGAGGCTTCCATTGAATTTTGTTCTTGGTTGACCAGGAGATGATCAAGAGCTACCTCAAATGTTTACATTTGTAAGGAACTGCAACACATTTTCAAAAACATACTCTCATGTCCTTGAGGAAAGCATTTTAGGTGTGAGATTTTCATCTGGAAGGGCAAAGAAAAGATTGATAGTCACAAGTTTATAAAGTAATTGCTCTAAGAGAGAGTTCATAATTCTGTCTGCATCAGGATTAGGATACAGAAAGAAGTTACTTCATACATGAAATCACTGAATATTCTGAAGCAGACATTTTGGGGATCTGAAGTTATTGTAGCACATGGATTTTAGTTACTAGAATCCAGGCCCAAGTTGGGTCAAGTGTGTTAATGCAGAAGCTTGGACAGGGCATTATATTCTGAAAATTCTGCAGCTCTCACTTCAGAAGGATTACAGAGGGTTTCAAATGACCAAAGCCACAATGGTTGATATTTTTTTAGTTACCAGAGTTTGTGGTCTGTTCCCTTTGTCACTGATCCCTCTGCTTCAACACTATCATGGCCTCAATGTTTCCTCATTGCTTGGATGACCACTGTGCGCCATGGCAAGCCAATACATATGTATTTTATTCTGTTTGGCTCCTTGATCTTCTGAGTTCATCTATGCATTTTTTTCTTTCAAACTGATGAAATAACTTTCAAGGACCCCAAATGAAACTTGATTTTGCATTGGTTTGAGTGCTTATCCTGTTTGGCTTTTACTTTAAAGTTTTGAGAATTCCTGAATGCTTAACCAATATTTTAAACAATTTACTGCCTATTTGTCTTCCGAAGAGAGTTTTGAGCAGAGGCCAGAAATGACAACCATAGAAAAGTTCAAACACTTTCTTGTAAGAGGCTGGGAAATTGTGGTAATTGATTAAGAAACAAGGCTAAAAGATTTGTCCCAAATTACAGACCAATTCAATGGCAGAGAAGAAAAACTGGGATTGGAAGTTCTGACCTCATTTTTCTTCTTCCCATATCAGTATCTCCAGAAGTTTATTTATTTATTTATTTTTTTATGGTGCAAAAGAAGTTCAGTATGAACAGAGCCTCTTAGCTGACTGGAGAAACCACATTACTCACCAGGCAGAGGTTATCATTTTTTTTGTTGCATTTCAGAACATCTCAGAGAATGAAATGATGGTTATGTTTGAGAATTACATAGGAGGGACCAAGGACTTTGCCAAGAAGCATGAATATGCAATGGAATTGTTTGCAGATCGGATGTTTGGTGTCCCCTCTGTGATTACTGCGCGTGGACACAGAGGTAAGTCCCAAGCATTGGATAGGAGAGGAACATCATCTTGCCAGTTTTTGTCTGTGAGCTTCCCACATCCTAGTATTGACAGATGTGGAAATTGCTTGGGGCGAAACCTCCAATGTGTTTCTATCTGACCTGAAGAGGTGCCACTGTCTTATTTTGTTGTCAGAGGTTAGAGAAGGATACAAATGCAGGTAGTTAAGTTGCAGTTGATTTCAGAATACATTACTGAGGAGATGAAGAAGCAACATAAGTAAGTGATGAAAGCTCATGCATGATGTTCAGCAATGCATGTGTGTGCTGTACATAACTGAAATACATCTTCTAGCCTTTCCCACTTTCTTCTTCTGATACTCCTCTCACATAATGTTTGGTGATATCCTATTGTCTCTTCTTCCTGTTATCTTTCAAATCTGTCTCTGATTTTTAGAAAAGACTTACCTGTGTTTATCTGAATTTTATAAATGTAAATGGTTTGAGGACAAGGAAAAACAAACAAACAAACAAACAAACAAACAAACGCCCTGGGAGCATGCTGCCTTAATCAGGTTTTGTCATTCACAGGAGATTTTCCTTCACTGGTGGGATCTGAGTTGATTAAAAAATGGTTGAGTGCCAATAAATAGTTCAAAGAAAGTGTGAGATTTTTATATGGTGGAGTGCTACTCAGCTATGAAGATGGATGAACTTCAGACATTTATTGCCAAATGAATGGACCTTGAGACCATACTTTTAAAAGAAATGAATTAGACACAAACATGTAAATATGGAATTATCTCTCTGATGTGAGAAACTGAAAGTATAAATAAGGACCAAATGTGTAATAGATATTGTGAAGTAGGAAGAAAGTGTTCAAAAGGAAGGGGGAACAAAGGAGGGGGACAGGGAAAGGAAAGAAAGGAAAAAAATGAGACAAGAAGGAAGAAATGGAAACAAAGTTTTTGTAAATAAGGAGGGGTAGAGAGGGTTGAAGCATTGAAGAGATAACAAGATATGTCATGTACAGGCACAAATTCCCTGTGATGAATATGATCGATCTGTCTGTCTGTCTGTCTGTCTATCATCTATCTATCATCTATCTATAAACTGTACCAATAAATTTAAAAAAAAGGTTGAGTGGCATAAGCAGTTTTCATCCCTACTTTCAGTAACTCTGTTTGACTTTGATAGAATTGAATAATAAACAAAATGTGAGTCACAGAAGAATTCTTTTATCTAAATAAAACTTGTTGTGGGCTGGGGAGATAGCTCAATAGAATAAGCGCTTACCTGGCTAGCCTGAGTTCAATCCCCAGTTCTGAAAACAAACAAACAAACAAACAAAAAACTTGTTGATAATAAAGATGTAGTGATGCAAGGTTAGGGAAGCCATTACTAGATTAATTTTCATCCTCATGTGAGGACTTGAATTGTTAATTATTCTTATGGATGAATAATGGTGTGAAGAAATGACTATAGCATATTGGAAATGAACATATATGATACAACATTATCTCAGTTTATATTCATAAGATTTACACACTAAAATGTAAAATAAGTCTTGTGAGTAATGGAATTATGAGTGTCCTTGTGTTATTTTTTGTATGTTTTTCTCTCCTTTTCTGTATCCATTGGAAAAATGTAAAATTCATCACCAGGGTAATTCACAGCCTGACCTCTCTTCCCATAGAGTGATCTCTCTGGTGGCAGCAGGACCAGTGGAAAGGCCTGAACTCCCCAAGCTAGGTCAGCAAGTTTGTCTTGCAGAGCAGGTGTTGGTGGCTTTGATGATTCTGCCAGCAGGAAAGAAAAACAGCATCTTGATGGTGTTCGGGCAAGTTGCTGTTAGTGAAGGCAGCACAACAGATAGGAAAGGGAGGTCAACAGAGAGGCCCCTTCCTGGCCCCTTCACTTTGTTACCTCACTTTGTTACCTTATGATCTTAAGACTCCCCACAGTAAGCAAGAAGTTCTACATGGGAAGTGACAAAAATGTTATACTTTGAGTTTTGTGGTTGCCTAAAATGCCAGGGACATTTGTTTCCTCTCTACATATGTCTGTATCCTTAATATGCTTCTCTTAAATAAGCAGCTGGTATTTTCCTTAAGTTCTCTGAAAGGCTGAGAAAAATATGGGAGAAACTCACAACCAGGCTGAGTCAAAGACACCTGTTCTGTTGGAAGTACTCTTCAAGGCATGACCACTTACGTGATGCCAGTGACACACATCCAGTGTATTTATCATGGGTGTATTGTGGTCCTCTGCTCTGTCATTTAATAAATATTTTGCCTAACCCTAATTCCATTTCAACAAGGTGTGTGGCTCTAACCTAGGCAAGGAGCTTTCCTAAAACTCTGTTTCAATCCCCTGCTGATAACTAAGGATTTTCTGAGCAGCTGAAGATGCTGATACACTTCTGGGGTGCATCTGGTCATGTGATTTGTGTGTGTTCTACATTCACAGATGCTGGAGCCCCCACCTACATGTATGAGTTCCAGTATCACCCAACCTTCTCATCACCTACAAAAGATACCAGTGTGCTAGGAGACCATGGGGATGAGATTTTCTCAGTGCTTGGTGCACCGTTCTTGAAAGGTAATGACTCCTTTCTGGCTGTGAACTTGAAGTGAGGAGGCATGGGAACCACCCTTAGTCTGCTGGCCTTGTGTGCAATTCATCTTCTCCCCCGATCTTGGCTCATTGTTCTGCTGTCACATGGCTCAGCTACACAGTGTAGTCCTTGACTTTTTTCTCTCTCTAGTGTCATGAAGGGTCAGATGTATTCATGTGTCCCCAGTCATGGTCTGACTCTGAATACTGACCTGTGACATAAGTAAGAGAGGTGAGTGGTCACCCATAGTACCTGGCTCAGGGACAAGAATGTTGCTGCTTGATGTCACACTCACAAACATCTATCAGAATGGACACATCTGAATTGTTGGCATCCTCCAATTGAGTGCCCTATGTATCCATTCACCTGTCTTTTGATCTATGTGTAAAACTCATACAGTTTTACTTACAATTTATTTAGACAAAATACTTAAAGGAAATCATTCAGAGATGCTTTCAATGCCCTTCCTGTTGCTGATGAATTGCAGCCATCCTTATGGATGCTCATGACACACGTGTGCCTCTCGGCATCTCTCAGTTGGGTGACTCCTTAGCACCTTTGCAGGTCTGATAATTTTCAGACTCTATGCCTGATATGTTTAGAAATTGAGAAAAAAAAATCTACAAGATCCTGCAATCCTCAGTGCTGAGGAAATTCCTGGTATGTCATTGTGGCAGTGTGAGGATAAGAGGTGGCAGGTGGACACAGTGAATAACAATTAAGTACTTCACACATACATTGGATGTCTATTGCAGAGTCCTACATCAGTCATTCTCAAATGAAAGATGATGTTACTTAGCTGGAATGTCCTTAACATGCTGATTTTTACTCAGTGGGCATAGATAAAGGGCTAAAATTGGCTCTGCAAGGATGTTACTGCCATTACAGTTCCATGAACCACATTTTACATTACAAATATTTTCATTCTTACTCATAGAGGGTGCCTCAGAAGAAGAGATCAGTCTCAGCAAGATGGTGATGAAATTCTGGGCCAACTTTGCTCAGAATGGGTAAGGCTTCTGGCAAATATGGAGCAAGCAGGGTTGGTAGACAAGTTGGGGAAATGTGATGCATACCTGTCAGGAAAGGGCGGCTTTGATAGTTTGTGTGATCAAAGCCCTAGCCCTGTGACAGTAGTACTTTGGTAATGAGATCTCACTACAAAGCAGGAAATGCCCCATGATGGAGAGCTTCATTTCTGTGGAGAGGCTTGAGCCTCTTGGCAGCGATTAGCCAGGGGAACCCTACAAAACCAAGAAATGTGCCGTTCAGCAGCTTTTCAGTATTTCCATTTTATTCTGTTTGCAGGAATCCCAATGGGGAAGGGCTTCCTCACTGGCCAAAATATGACCAAGAGGAAGGGTATCTGCAGATTGGTGCCACCACCAAGGCTTCCCAGGGGCTGAAAGCTGAGGTAGTGGCTTTATGGACTAAGCTCTGGGCTCAGAAGGCAGGGGAGAAGCCGTCTCAGACAGCAAGCACAAAATAGTGAATGAAAACACCAGCTGGGCTTGGGAGCCTGGAGTAAACAGCACAGACATGTTCTGCAACAGGGCTTTCTTCTTCCACAGAGGTATCTTTCTGTGGAGAATGGAGAATTATGTGGTGGGGGTGTGCAAGGGTAAAGGAGGGGAATCTGTCTTGGTGTCTGTATATGAATAAATGCTTGTATGGAGACTACATCCATCTGTTTCTTGAGTTACAAATGGAGACAAAACTATTCTCTTCAGAGAAAGGATGAAGACAGAGGCAATATGAGATCACAATGTCCCTATGGGTATGGCTTGGTGAATAATCATTCTGAACTAAGGCAAAACAAGCTCACTGGAGGAGAGGTGGATGTGCACCGTGGCTCAGCTTGCTCCTATGAGTATATGAAGGAGTTTCATGAACTAGGGTAAGGGTATAAAATCCCTTGAAACCAGAACCCCGTGGGGGAATTTACATTCATGACAGATACCTTTTTATGAACATCTGTCAGGTATTAATAAGGAATTGGGCAGTCAGGTGGTAAAACTGACAGGTAAAACAGCCTGTTTCCAATGATGCAGGCACAGATCATCCTCCCTGATCTTTTCCCACAAAGGATCAAAATCCTACAAAGCTTTTGGGGAAGAATATCAAACACCTCCCCCTCATGATGTAAACAATAGAAATACATATGCACATACTTCTGTGTTCTATGGGTGCCAGGGGAAAGTGCTGGAAGATTTAATCCTAGTGAGGTTTCTCTTTCTTAAATGCAGATAGCTACCATTTCACTGTATTCTCACATGAGATTTTTCCTTTCGATCTAGAAACATGAGCAAACACTCTGATGTCTCTTCTTCAATGAGAGCAATTCCACTTTATTAGTAATTGAACAATATAATGAAAAGTATGGTGAAAAATATAGATTTAGCCCCAAGTGCAGTCCAAATAGTTACTTTAAAGGTAAAATTTTCAATATTGAAATTAAACTGGTATAATCCAGTCTATTACAGATAATCTCTAAGGTGATTAAAATATTATTGTCATAAATATACAAGGACATGTCTTTTAATAACTATGTTTCAGGGAGAGAGAGACAGAGAGATAGAGATAGAGATAGAGATAGAGATAGAGATACAGATACAGATAGAGAGATATAGATAGAGAGGGAGAAAGGTTTTAGAGTTTTAGAGGTTCCATATTTTAACTACAGTAGAACACAGCTGCACCAATTTGTACCCCTACTAGCAAAGTAGGTATTGCTTTACATTGTTGTCAATACTTAGTGTTTTCAGAAGGACTGTTGCAAAAGCACTGGTTGCTATTAATGGCTGTAGAATTTATTAATTTCACTGTATTGGACAGCTGATTTACAGAAATTCATTCCTTAAATTATGTCCCTTAGTGTGGAAAAGAGAACCATCCCTGTTGACTGGTTCCATAATGTCCAGGACTACTTTGCTAGGTCATGACCTGTAGTTAAGTGACCAGGGATGGACTCCATCAAGAGTCATTGCTACTGTAGCTATATCCTTCAACCAAAACCATAACATCATGCCAAGGTCCTGTTGGATCCTTCTGATGCTCAGAAGTACCCAAGTGGTTAGAGTCTCATGGGTCATTTAGATTGTAGGACTGAGGAACTGTAGCTTTGTGGAATTTTAACCTGGTGGCAGAGCACAAAGTATAGATTTAAGCTCCTCTTGGCCATAAGTGGAGGATATTTGTACCTCATCTTCATTGTTTCTCAACCCAAGTTTCTTTTTTGTGGAACCAGGGATTAAACTCAGACCCTTGCACTTGCCAGGCAAGTGCTTATTCTACCTCCCCAGCCCCTCAACCCGAGATTCTTGTTGCCTACTCTGTGCCCTCATATATCCTTGGAGTCATCTTCTTTCCCACTTATTCACTTCCACTTTTAGTTCAAAAAATATTTCTCATTATTTTGTTGACCTTCCACCTGTTTATCAATAGTCCCACTGAGATGAATTTGGAAGAAAAAATAGAAGTTACTTGGACACCTTTCTTTCATAGGAAGTGTTGAATTTATTTTTTAAAATGTAAATGTTTAAACTTATTGTAAATATTAATGCATAATATTTCTCTGCATTTTGACAACTACTTTGTATACTTAGTGTGGCTATCTTTTTCTATGGATTTAGGATGGGGCCCACGGGGTGTACAGAGTCTCAATATGTAGATTGGATTTGTAATATTTCTCCTGTTTTCAGGAGAAAACTGAAGCCCAGAGATTTCAGGCATGTACCACCACGTCTAGTCTCAATTGCCTTTTCAGCCTGCTCCAGGGGCAGGTCTGGCACAGCATGCCAGGGATTGAACTCTGGCCACTGTGCTCTGCCAAAGCAGGTACTTCAGTTCTCTGAGCTATCTGGCTGGCCCACTTAGTGTGGCTACTTGATAGAGGATTTAGCCATTTAATATTGTGGGCAGTTCCAGATCTTTCATTTTGTCAACTTATTGAGGTGAAAACTTGGTATGAATATCTTTGAGC
>PVKN010042201.1:0-10419 GCA_004027915.1 Capromys pilorides
CCCAGCTATGCCCTGATTTTTTCTTTTTTTAAAGTTTATTTTATTTTCTCCAACCACATTACATATTTGTTTGTGCTATGGCCAGCTCAGCCTATGCCCTGATTTTCTAACTTGCAAATTCTATGCAGTAAGGCCTGAGGTATAGCTCAGTGGTAGAGTAACTGTCCAGTACACTCAAGGTCTGATCCCCGGCACTGCAGAGAACTAGGCTTATACATAGCTAGTCTGTTCTTTGTTTTCTCCAGATCTCCACAACTGTCACAATCTAATGAACTCTGGGGTAAAATGGGCTACCCCAAGAACGAGGCCTCTCTCTACACACTGATACAGGAGATGGGATTTGAAGGGAAACGGCAAGAGAGGAAGGCTGCAGTGCGCACTCTGGAGATGGAGCTGATGTGTAAGAGGGAAACAAGGGCACACGCCAGCGCTATCACTTTGGTCATGTTCTGCTGCGGCTGTAAGAAATAAAATGACAGCTGCTTCTTGGGAAGGGAGCTGCCAGGGTGCATGCTGGGGAGGGAAAGGCTGAGATTTCACTGTAGACCCTTCTGGACTATGTTGCTTCTAGATGATGTGCATTTCATTTTCCCAAACATACCTCAAGCTTTTGTCCAACAGCACTGGACATAGCCTCTGACTTGACCCATAGTGTCTAAATTTGGATTTTACCATGTTGTGGCATTAAATCACTTCCATGAGGAAAGGAAAGACACAGAAATTAGAAAGACTATGAGTTAAGATGAGACAGTGGCAACGTCTTTTTCCTGTGACAAACAGGTCAGAAGTAGAAGGCAACCAGTGGGTGAGATGGGGCTGGGCTCCATCCCAGCTGACTCGGAGCCCTGGCCTCCAACTGGGGTAGCTCCCTGGGGCCTGGGTTAATTAAGCTAATTAGCACTGCTGTCAGCCTGGCTGAGCTGGGGGTTCTGCCAATACGGCTGGCAAGGACACTTGCCAGGGCCACACCCCAGGCAGCAGGCAGCTTCTCCTGAAAGGATGATGTCTGGGAGAGGCCAGCCAGAGTGCTGAAGTGAGGGACACTGGTGGGGCTCAGGGACAGGCCTTCCCGGCTTCTTTCATTAGCTGCACTGAGCTAGATCCAGAGGCCCCTACCCTTGAGGAAGTCTGATACCAGTGCCCACTACTCCGCTGAACCCTCAATCTTGGGAAGGGGGTGGTGGGAGGAGGGGGTTACATGCCTACCTTCCTTTGTGGCTGGGGAAACTGAGGCACAGTGAGTTGAAGATACTCAGGAATAAGCCTGCCCAATATTCTGAGCCACCCTATAATTTGCTCATGATGAAAGCAGCCTTTGAAGTGCATCTCCTGTGGACATGGGCTTACATGGGACTCACAGTAGCTATGAGAGGCATGTTCTAGGGGGTCCCAACGCAGGCTTGGGGTGGTAGGATCCGGGCTAAGGACCCAGGTCACCTGACCCCTGGGCTCTGCTAACTGCTAGTGCTATAATAATGGCAGCAGTGACAAGTTCTCTCCCAGGTCCTGGGTGCCTCCACCACTTCATAGTGTCCCCTTAATGGCCTTACATGAGCAAGGTCAGCGCTCTTTATGGCTAAGGCTACTTGGGGCCCAGGTCAAAAGCTGTACCTGCCACCCCGCTCCACGGCAGAGGCTTTTCTGAGGGCCCAGGTCCCCTCTCTGGACTTTGGTTCCCAGGGACAAGGGTGAGTGAACCTTAAGACACACCAACCTTCTGACTTCATTAGCTGATGGATCTGAGCCACTTGGCACTGCATAGGAGGTGACAGTGAGGCTACTCTCTGCAGAACAGAGGCCCACTGGCAGTGCTGGGCCCTCAGTCAGACTTACCTTCTGGGGTAGAGGACCCCAAGACCACCCCTGTGGTCCTCTGGGTAACAGCCTGGCCCCCACACCCAGAGAACCCTGAACAATGTTAACTCCGATTAACTCAGAGAGTTCTGGTTGTCCCTATAGGCAGGGACCATAGTTATTTCAGAGGGCTAAAATGCTATTCTCAGAGGACCTAGGTGGAAGTAAGCAGCTGATGAAGTCCCCATGCTGTCGTGGTGGGAGGAGGGTCTCAAAGCCCTGGAACAAAGTGGGCCAGAGGACAGTGCCTGGTGTCCCTGTGGCAGAGCTGCTCAAATTTTGGAGCAAAAGGCCTGTGAAGGGACTCTGTGGAAGAAGCTCTTGGTGTCCATAGCCTACAGTCTCAGCCCTTCACTCACTCCCTTCACTTACTCCTCTGGCTTTTGTTTAAGAAGTAAAGTGTGGGGCTGGTGAGATAGCTCAGTGGTCTAAAGCGCCTGCTTAGGCAAACTTAGGCAAGTGTGCAGGCATGGTGGTTCAATCCCCAGCACCACATGCTGCGCCAGCCCCACCCCCAGGGCAGGCTGAGCCGGCCATAACATAAATAAATAATTAAAAAAAAAAAAAAAGAAGTAATGTGTGCACCGAATGGAGGGTGGACAGTTTCCTCCAGGAATTTCTCCCTTGTGCCTTGAACGAGAGTTCATTTCTGGAACGACCAGACGTTCTGTCACACTAGGGTTGGATCCTGGCCCTCCTGCTTCTAGTTGAGGGACCCTGGGTGAGGTACTTCTAACTATGCCTCGGTTTCCTCAGCTGGAAGTGGGGGGAAGGACAAGACTCCTCCTGTGGCATGGCCGGAGGCATTAACAAGACCAGCTGAAGGCTGCCAAGCAGAGCCGCCTATGCCTCAGTGTGGCTGTGTGGGAGAGGGAGGCTGGGACACTCACCTGGCACACTGTCGCTCTGCCTGGGGGAACCTGCTCATAGTGTGTGGTGATCCTGACGGGATGGGCTACGACGCCAACAGTCACTGCACTTGCAGGGATTCACTCCTCTACGTGATCCCAGGCACGTGGCTCGGCTGCTCTCTACCTCAGCCTTTCTCCCCTAGCAAATGGGACACGAAGTACCGAGCCCCACATTCTGCAGAGAGGATTAAATGTGTGAATTTGGGTCAGCGAGATAGCTCAGCAGACTAAGTGCCTGCTTAGGCAAGTGCAGGGACCAGAGTTTGATCCCTGGCACCACATGCCACTCGGGTCCTGCCCCTGGGTGTGTTAGCCACCGAGACCAGGTGTGGCGGTGTACTCCTGCAATCCCAGCTCTGGGGAGGTTGAAAATAGGAGGATCACCATGAGTCCGACTAGTGTAGGGAGACCCTGTACCAACTACATAAAAAAAAAAGTGTATTGACAAAAGCAGTAATTCTGTTAGTATTTTAAAAAATATATCTGTGACTAAATTAAGAACTATTTAACTACCTCATTTGTTTATATAAACCTACATACAAAAAGCCATCTCTAGATCTTGTCACTGGGGAGAGGAGTTATAGTTTAGGGCTGTCAGCATCCTGGTGTCTCATTTTTTCTTTTCTTGGCTGCTCAAGTGTATTTTCTGGGCACCTATTATGTGCTGGGTTTGTGGAGGCTGGGAGGAGGGCATCTAGGTGTCTCTCAGAGCTCTCAGTGGTGTGGGAGCCACAGAGAGGAGACATGTTGCTATGGGAACACCTGCCCATTTGGTCTGGAAAGATGCTGTGTATGGAAAGAAGGCTTAGGTGGGTGGGAAGGCCACGTCATCCCTGGGGATGTGGGGGGGACAGATTTCTGTGTGATGACCTACAGGTTGGTATTGTGGTTAATTATGTCACTTCAGAAAAGACAGGCTGAACCTAGTCAGCCTGAAGAGTCTCAAAAGGACCCTCTACCACTGAGAAATCAAGATAGCAGAACTCTGAGATAAGGCACCACCATGACAGAGTTCTTTCAACATGGGTTCAGTGAAATGAATGAAACCTATGTTACTCAAGAACTGGGCAGTGGATTTGACTTTCTTTCTTTTTTTTTTTTTTTAATATTTAGTACAGGGTCTATAGGGTCTTACTACACAGATCAGATATACAGTGATTCCCTTGTTTTCGGCCTCCCAAGCACTGGGATCACAGGCACAGGCCACCACACTCCATCTACGTCTCAGTCTTAATCATGATCTCAGTGTGCCCTGGGGGTGGGGTTGGCATGCATGCTGGGGATTGAACCCTGTCACTGCTCCTGTGTGGGATCAAATCCTGTGGCTTTAGTCTGCTGAGCTGTCTGTCTGGCCCTCAATTTTTTTGTCTTTTTGAGATAGGGTCTTGCTTTGTAGTTCACGCTGGCCTTGAGCTCACTTTTGTAGTCCAGGCTAGTCTTGAACTCACACTGATCCTCTTGCCTCAGCCTCCCAAGTGCTAGGATTACAGGCCTGCACCACCATGCCCAGTACATTTTTGATTTTCTAAAGATTTTTGTATTATTTAAACTAGTTCATTTTTGACATTTGGAAAAGATGGCACATTAACACAGATGACAGTGTGCATTCCTGAACTTTTTTTCCCATTCTGGTTTGCTTGAATATGACCTCATGGAATATTAACTTTAATAAATTTTAATAATTTTATAACTCTAATACATTATATGATTTGTTCAACAAAAAAGATAGGTTGAACCTGGTGTCTCTCAATGTTGTCTAATGTGGATACAAGGTCTTTATTTATTTATTTATTCTTTTAAAACTATTTTTAAATGTACATATGTATGTATTTATTTTTTATTATGGCCGGCTCAGTGTGCCCTGGGGGTGGGGTTGGCACAGCATGCAGTGCCAGGGATTGAACCGCTGCTGTGGTTGCCTAAGCTTGAAAGCAGGCGCTTTAGACCGCTGAACCATCTCACCAGCCCCACAAGGTCTTTAGAAGGGTAACTTTTTTTTTTTTTCTTTCTCCAGTGGTACTGTACATTGAACCCAGTAGCTTTGTACTGAGCTACATCCCCAGCCTATTTTGAAACACAGGGTCTTGCTATGTTGCTTAGGCTCTACCCGAGCTTGTCATTCTCTTGCCTCAGCCTCCGAGATTGCTGAAATTACCAGTGGGTCTCACCATACCTGGATCAGAGATTATCAAGTTAAAACAACTTGGTAATCCATTAGTGTGGCCCCAAAATTTGTTTTGTTTTTGAGACAAGGTCTCACTGTATAGTCCACGCTAGTCTTCAACTCACTGTGACTTTCCTGCATCAGCCTTCAAGTGCTGGCCCAGCTATGGCCCTGATCTGGTAAGACCAGAGTCCTTGCAGGAAGGGAGACATGGGTGTGGACACACAGAGGGAGAAGGCCACGTGAAGACAAAGGCAGAGCTCGGGATGAAGCACAGCATACAGGGTCTGGTCCTCACCACACAAGTAAGTGGTGACCTCACAAGATTATTGGAGTTAAAGTGATACTCAAATGGGATGGTACAGCACCCACAGTGGGCGGGCAGGTCACAGTGTCTCGTGACCAAGAGTACGGCTCCTAAGGGACACAATGATGTGGAAGGCCTGTGTGAGGGGTGGCATTAGCGTGAGTCCTCGAAGAGCTAGATGTTCTCCAGAGGCAGGAGATCTGTTGCAAAAACATTCCTGGGGGTGGGAAAAGCCATTGTGAAGGCCTGAGGTGAGCTCAAGGGGAAGCAGTGGCAAGAGGCCAGCAGAGCAGGGAACGGGGGCTCTGCCCAGAAGTTTAGGCCAACAATGTGGTGCGCTGCTGCATGGATCCAAATGTGTTCAGTGAGGGCTGGGGAGACAGCTCAGCAGCACAATGCCTGCATGGCAAGTGCAAGGTCCTGAGTTTCAGTTCCGGTACTGAAAAAACCAAAAACCAAAACATAGTGAATTGAGAGCCTTTGTCATTAATCCTGGGGATGCGGGAAGCCATGGCAGTTGTAAGCCAAGGAGCAAATGGAATGGATCCAGGTTTTGGAATGCCCTCTGGCTCTCAGTGAGGGTCCTGAGCTGGATTCTCAGTGTAGACTCAGCATGTGCACCTGTCACCCTCTCCCGGGACCCAGCACTTCTGTCTGCTGATAGCTCTCTCCCTCCAAGCACTATGCCACCCTCAAATTAGAAAGGCCCCATCCAGGTCATGAAAGGAGACCTTAGAAAGAACAGTGGGTGGCTGGGGAGATAGCTCCGTGGCATAAGTGCCTGCTGGGCAAGTGCAAGGTCGTGAGTTCGGACCCTGGTCCCACAAAAAAAAAAAAGAAAAAAAGAAAAAAAGAAAAAGAATGAACAGCAGGATGTTTTGGTGCACATCTGTGATCTCAACATTTGGGAGGCTGAGGCAGGAGGATTGCTGCAAGTCTGAGGCCAATCTAGGGCCACATGACCAGACTGAACTACATAGTGAGAGCCTGTCTCAAAAAACTAAACAAAAAAATAACTTAAAAACCAAACAACTAAACACAAGAAGAGTTGGGCAGGAACCTCCTTACCCAACAGAGCAAAACCCGTGGACCTGGCTTCTTGGGCTCTGATCTAAGCTCTATCTTTTACCAGTTGTGGGACTCTGGGCCTCCGTTTCCCCATCTATAAAATGGAGAATTACAGGTCCTCATGGAGCTGTTGTAAACATTCCCTGAATTAATTTCAGACAGATTTTTTTTTGAGAGACAGGGTCCTGCTATGCAGTGCAGGCTGGCCCTGAGCTCACTTTTGTAGCCCTGGCTGGTCTTGAATTCCCACTGCTCCTCCTGCCTCAGCCTCCCAAGTGCTGGGAGTACAGGCGTGTGCCACCACGTCCAGCAGGTGACACCCTGTCTTAAAGAAAGGGTCAGGGACATAGCTTAGTGTCAGGGTCCTGTGTTCAATTCCTAGTGCTTTACTCATTCCAAAATGAAAAACTTAGAGCTGAGCCTAGTCCATGTTAAGTGCTCAGTAAGTGCTGCATTTCAGTTCCTAATTAAAAGCCAAAAACCTCTTTCCACTATTGAGCTCTATTGTTTTCATTCAGCTGTGGCTCTGCCTGGCCTCCCCCTCCTCTATGGCCTCCAAGAAGCTGGACCCCATGCTCTGCTCTGCTGTGCACCCAGCCTGTTCCCCAACCACTGTGCCTGGGCCTCCTCTGGAAGCTCCCTGTCACAGCCCTGGCCCTCCTCTCTGTGCACAGTCTGTCCCTGCCAGTCCTGCGCTCTGCTTCCTGCAATCTGGACCCCGCAGAGCTCTAGGCCATGTCGCACTCCTCCTGCATCTGGGCTGGGGGTCCTTTGCTCAGCTCTCAGACAGACAGATGGACATACCTAGTGCTGGGCCCCAAGCCTCCCCAAGCCCACTCCTTGCTCCACTCCCATCAGCTCAAGCCCACTTCTCCAGGCAGCAGTGAGGCCACCTCTCCTCCTCCCGTTCCGCCACACTGCATTGGACCTGCCAGTCTGGCTCAGATCAGGACAATAGCTCGTCCCTGTTCCCCGAAAGCCCCACAGTAACCCTGCAGACATCACTGCAGATCTCGCTTCTCCTGTTTTGCCCTCTCCTGTGGCTCCATTCACTTAGAGCAGAAGCTGAGGCCCTGACATGAGGCCCACAAGAGCTTGCACAACCATCAGGCACCACCTGACTTCGCATCTCGCACCCTCCCCTTTTTTCCCCTGCAGTTGCAGCCACATGTACCTTCTTCCAAAGCCAGGCTGCTCCTGCCACAGGGCCTTGTAACTGCTGTTCCCTTCTGCCTGGAAAGCTCTTTAGCCAAGGTCCACAGACAATAATCACCTTGTGACCTATGGCCTACTGTTCTCACTGACTGCTGACTGCCCCCACCCCATTGGAGTGCTAGCTCTCTACATCCCCCACATGTGCCTTAGAGTTACCATTTCAGGGAGTGAATGAGGCATCACCTTGCTCCTGGCCCAGAGCCCCCTGGCTCACTTCTCGCTGTGCACCCAGCACTTACTTTTTGGGGTCAGTGAAGGGTAGGGGCCGTGGCGGGGGCTCGTCCATCCTCTTCCACCCTGCTGGGTGCTTATTGCGCACAGGTTGCTTGGAGAAGAAGGACTTGGGGACGGAGGTGGAGAGCTGGAAAGGGCCGGACTGGGCCAGCTGGGAGGGCCGAGGAGTCTCTGTGCTGGCCATTTTGTAAACCTGAGCAGGGTAGCCAGCCCGGGAGCCCATGTCACTGCAAAGACCAAAGAAAAGCAAGTTCATTCCCATAACAGTCACAGACACACTATTGCTGTGGACAGTTACAGCAAGACGGCAGGTGACACGGCGCAGTGCAGGCTCCTGGCACTCCTGGCGCCTTTGGGGCCTCTGTGGGAGTCTGAAAAGTCACCCTTCCCTCAGTGCGACCTATGCAGCTAAAGGTGGGTCCCACCTCCCACCTGTCTCTAGAAGAAGCCATGGGGGACAGTTGGTGCTTTCCAAACGGTACACTGTGTTGGAGGTACTCCACACTGAACAGAGCAGTGAAGGAAATCCAGACAGGAGCAAGAGTGACAAAAACAGAAAAGTGACAGCAGAAGGACAAATGTAAATCTAAATGCCAATTCTTACATTAAAAGGGAATAGTTTAATCAAAAGGCAGACATTTGCAGACTTGATTTAGAAAGCAACTGTAAATGTCTTTTGTGACACAACAGTATTTACTCATAGGCACAGGTGCCGGAGCCACTGAAGTGCACATCACTGGGAGTGGACTTCTATCACATCAAAGTCGAGGAGGTTTCTGCTCTCAGGAAGATCCCTGGTCAGCTTTCTCACTGCTGGGACGAATATCGGCACACACAAATGAAAGGCAACACAGTGCTAGGTATGGGGGTGCATGCCTGTAATCTCAGCACTCAGGAGGCCATGGCAGGAGGATCGCCAGGAGTTTGAGGCCAAAATGGGCTGCACAGTGAGTTTAAGGCCAGCATGAACTACATAGCGAGACACTGTCTCACAACACTTCAACAGTGGTGGGGAATGCAGTCCTCAAGGTCACTTCCATGGTCTATTCAGACACACTGGGAAGAGTTTTTTGCTGACTTCCTAGGTGTTTCTTAAGCCCATCATGCTAGCCAGCAAGAATGGACATCAGATGAGGAAATAAAAGGAATGAGGCTGGTTTATATACATGGCCCAACTCCCCATGATGAATTATGTGCTAGAGACTTGTACTAATAAAACCATTTAAAAGAATACAATGGTGGGGGCCGGGGAGATAGCTCCGTGGCACAAGTGCCTGCTTGGAAAGTGCAAGGTCATGAGTTCAAACCCTGGTCTCACCAAAAAAAAAAAAAAAAAAAAAAGAATTCAGTGGCCTCTGAGCTGAGAAGTAAAGGACAAACCACATTTGCCTAACATTTGGTATCTCGCTACGTAGTTCAGCCTGGTCTGGAACTTACTGCATAGGATACAGGTTTGGCCTCAAATTTTCAGTGACTTTCCTGCCTCAGCTTTCTAAGCTCATATTGTTTATAATAAGAAAATCTACAGAAAAGCAAGAAGAATTAAGATATATATCATGAATCAACTCCTTATGAGGAATGCAGTCATTATACATTACAAACATGAACCAATAAAATAAATTTATAAAAACAAAAGCCATGACTGAGGAGATAGCTCAGTATTCTAACCATCTGCCTAGCAAAAGTAAAGATCCAGGATTGATCCCCAGTACCACGTGCGGTGCTGGTCCTACACCGAGCTGGCTGCTGAAACTGGGTGTGGTGGAGCATGCCTATAATTCTAGTGCTAGGAGGCTGGGACAGGAGGATCACTATGAGTCTCAGTTGCAGAGCGAGACCCTGTACCAAATAAATAAAAATTAAAAAAAGAAAAAAGAAAATCCAAGCATGGTAGTGAGGACAGAGGCTGAGGCAGGGGGGTTTGCTTCAAGTTTGAGGTCAGCCTAGAATAATGAGATTCTGTTAGAAAATAAACAACCTCCTTAACCCCAAAATAAAACAAATAAAAAATAAAAAGAGAAAATTTAGAATGACCATAGTAACTTTTCTCCCTAGAACTGGATGGAGCCCAGAGCCTGTGCATGTCGGGTAAGTGTTCTATCCTTGAGCTATGCTTTCCATCGAGGCCTTTTCTGTTTGAGACAGGATCTCACTATACAGCCCAGGCTGGGTGTGAAGATGTAATCCTCCCACCTCAACCTCCTGGGTGCTAGGATTATAGGTGGGCACCAACAACACATGCCCACCTAAGACCTTAGCAATTCTTAAGGGAAAAGAAAAGAAGAGAAAAAAAAGAAAAGAAAGAAAGCAAAAAAAGAAAAAAATCAGTGTAGTTACAAGTAAGGGTTAATAGTTCTGTGAAAATAACTCCAGATGTCTGTGACAGATAATATAAAGATGCTTTTTCTATTTTTGGTAATGGTCAAACTATTTCAAAGAACTGGGTTGGTACATGTCTGGAGAAGCATCTCGGAAGGAGCACACATCACTCGATTATCTCTGTAAGAAATGATGGCGAACATGCACATGACTCATGTCAAATTAAATGATATAAATGACCCCAGGTGAAAGGGAAGTGGCCATCTGACACTTTAGTCCTGCTCTTAGAGGCAAATAGGGTCCATTCTTCTTTTTTAAAATTTCTTTTTTGGTATTGGAGATTGAAC
>PVKN010042202.1:0-10428 GCA_004027915.1 Capromys pilorides
CATACTCATAAGTGAAGTAAATCAGATCCACATGTGTAAGCATTGTATTGTCTCACTAGTGTGAAAAACTGAACAAGTAAATGAGATCCAAAATGTACAATAGATATAATTAATAACAAAGAAGTTATTCAAAAGAAAATTAAACTATGATGGGGGACAGATGAAAGGGAGAAAGAGAAAAAGAAAAATATATATTTACATACAAGATGGTTAAATTAGTTATAAAGCTAGTTTCTCTTGGTTCACTGAAAAACAAGGTTTGTGCTAATATGGTTTGAACAAGATATCATGCCTATATCTTATACTATCAACACAATACACAATGTATTAGTTATAGTAACTCCTTTACTGACCTATTTTGCAACTGTTTTATTGGTTTTTTCTCTCTTTAAGATAAAAAAAATGTAATGACTGTTGATGGTGATATTAAGATTGCTACTGGTATTTCCTATAGAACAAATTCAGTTACTAGTTATTCCTAATAATGAAACAGAGCTATGTCATGGTTAGGGCTTCTAACAAAGTCAATGCCTACTAAAGGAAGATTGTTAAGGTCACAGTATCTTGAGTAACATTGAACCTAATCCTTAGCAAACTACTTTTTACCCAGTACTTACGGGATGCAGCCATTTTTGTGAAGATAGGAGTCATGATCTCTTCCAAGTTTTGCCTCTGCTCAAACAGTTCATTAATGGAAGCTTCCGGATGGGTTTCCAACCACTCATTTTTTACCCGGCATGCATTGAGGATGGTGTTCTAGGAACAGAAATAGGGAACTTACTTCACATTTATTTACTGAAAAATAAACTCTATAGTATCTCTATTTCTCACCTACTACGGGCATGGAAATGATCCATACCCACTCTGCCCACAACAGTACTCATTAGATATATTCACCTATTGAGTTCTAGAGACGTAGGTAGTGTTACTGAGACACTGAAATTTAAATTTCATTTAATTTTAAATATTTTTAACTTACATAGCCATATGTGGCTTGTGCCAACTAAAATGAACAGTACTGCTCTGATATTAATGGAATGTGAGTTACTAAAACTCATCATCAAGATTTAAGAAGCCCCATTGGCAAGACAGCTCAGTTGACTAAGCACTTACCTAGGCAAGAGCAGGGACTGGGTTTGATCACTGGCACCACATGCCACGCTGGCTCTCAGGGGCATGTTGAACCAGCCACCAAGACCAGACCAGGAGTGGTAGTGCACACCTGTAATCCCAGCTCTGGGGAGGCTGAAAACAGGAGGATCACTATAAGTCTGAGCTGCATAGTGAGACCCTGTACCAAATACATTTAAAAAAAAAAAAAGATTCAAGAAGACTTGCACCACTTTACTTTCTCTCTAATCCTTTATTTTCACTGAACCCTGACAAAAACAAGAGCTTGCAAGGCTGGAAAATAATAGGTAGATGGGAGGAGCTGTATGCAACTCAATAGACAATACTGATGTTTTATTCCCTCTCAGACGATTCACTGTAGAAAAGCTCAATAAGTCCAAGAAGATCTCTACCTCACGGAAAACTTCTCCTTTTGCAGCAAAATTCAGATGTCTGATGGAAGATGTTTATAACAATATACCTTATAAGTATATACAAATATAATTTGACAATCAAAAAATTAAATTAAAAAGAAAAAAGAAAATGATGCCTACTGTACTGTGGTTTGTAGGAATAAAGAGAAATGAAATAATTATGGTATTCTCATGCTATTAAATAAGTGGTATTAGATATAGAAGTATGCAGAAAGAAGTAGGTTTTAAAGATGTCTATAATTATTTAGAAAGAGGAAAAGAAAACTGAATAATTGTTATTGTATAATTACATTTTTATGAAAATAAAATCCCCTCCCTCATAAGCCCTTGTAATTCATGTATATCCATATGATTACATAAGTGAAGGCGAAAATAGGTACGCTTCACACACGTTACCATCACAACCACAGAGTAATAATATGAAAACGGAAAAGAAAAAAACTATAAAGCTTATTTTAAATGTTTTGGTTTTTCTGATTATTACAGTGTGTATATATATTTTCTTGATCAGATAACCAAACTTCTAAAAATTAAAGCTGAAAGTTTTCCTAGCAACCAGCTTTAATAAAACACTATTCCTTTGTACCAAGAAAATTTTGTTTTGCAACTCTAATGATCCAGCCCATTTGGATCCAGTAGCTGTTCTGTTAGAATTCTTCCTATATTTTGTTTGTTTCACAAGAGATTTTATGGAGTGTTCTTCAGATTCAAGTGCAATACGTAATTTATCAAATTCTTAGACTTGCCTATTTCTTTTTAGCAATAGCTAATTCTTTTTCATCTAAATTATGTCAGGGAAAATTCACAGAAAACTCAGAAAGTATTTCAAGACTAAAACATTCATCACACTTTGATATATTTAATTAATGTACATCAAAATCAATAAAGTAGTTCATGGGCAATACTTAGATACAGTATGCAGTCCAGAATGGCCTTGAGCTCACTTTTGTAGCCCAGGCTGGTCTCGAACTTGCACCAATCCTCCTGCCTCAGCCTCCCAAGTGTTAGAATTGCAGGCATGCACCACCACGCCTGGCTCATTAGCTATCTTTATATCTGAAACTTTTTCCCATTATGGAAATGTTGATATATTTAAAATACATAATATTGCCTGCCTGGCAAGAGCAAGGTCATGAGTTTGATCCCTGGTACTGCAAAAAAAAGAAAGAAAGAAAGAAAAACTTTAGGGTCCAGGGAGATAGTTCAGTGGCATAAGTGCCTGCCTGGAAAAATACATAATATATGTATATATGCTAAAATATATAATGTATACTTAAGATTTAAAGTAAAATAGTGAATTAAGTATCAGCGGACCCTACTAAGCAATGGCTGAAACTGCTAGTAGTACTAGCACAACTTCTCTGTCCCTTTCTGTAGCAGTCAGCTGTCTCACTGCTGAGACACAGTGCCCAACATCCACAATTTAAAGAGGGGGAGGTTCAATTTAGCTCCCAGGAGAGCTCCTCATCTTCAAGAGATTCAGTACCTGATCAGTAGGCTCCAAGGCAAGAGCATCACGATGGAAAGGCATGGAAAAGCCAAAATTGCTTCATTCATGGTGGGCAAAAAACAGAGCAGAGGAAGAGTTCCAGAAAAGACTGGAAGCAAAATAATATACAGTATGATATATATAGGCCATATACCAAGACCACAATCCAATGACCAATCCCAGACAAAACATAAGCATGCTTTACTAAACAGCTAGCCAGTTCTTAATATACTAAGGCCAACTTGTCAGAATGAGTCATCACAATCTACGCCTTGCCAACATCACTCAAACATGTCTCCTAACATAGTACACCTATCCTGAGTGGAACTGGACATGCAATAATCCCTTCCCCAAACCTCCACAGTTCCAGCTTTTTTCAAAAGTCCAAGTCTCTCCTAAGACACAAAGCAAATTCTTAGCAGTGAACCTCCTTAAGAATCAAAGACAAGTTATGTAATCCTAAAATACAATGCCATAGATTAAATATTCCCATTCCAATGAGGAAGAATAGATGGATAGAAAAGAATCAGTCTAAAGCAAGAGCAAAACCCAGCAGGGCAGACATTAAGTCCCATAGCTCCATGCCTAATATCTAGGACATACGATCTATAAAAGCAGACCTTGGCATTGTCCATAGGATGCTAGCTTGTCAGGTATGCAGAACACAGGAGTCAGAGAAGCTTCCACCTAAATCTCAAGAAAATACCTGAGAAGGCAAGCAAAAGGCCCCTACAAAGCCACGTGTGAAGCAGCAGAGATGTGGCCGAAGGTGTTGGGGAAACCATAGGAAACTGAAGATGCCAGAAACATGGAATATCAATTTTTCCTTTTTAACAAGGTATAAAAGAAATTTTTAAAAGCCTGAATAAAATACTTGAAATTTATAATTCAAAATCAAATTGGTAGAATATTAGTTATAAAACTATGTCTTAATATAGGTATAAAAATTTATAAAACTGACAAAAGAACGGTTCAAAAATGGAAGAATTGTCCTTTATTCCTAAAAGGAAATTATGCCCAAAAGAAGCTATGAAGGCTTTCTGACTTGGCACAAATACCTTATCTTTGTACGGGCACAAGAGCTAAACGTGACAAGGGCTCATCAGTCCATTCAGTCAGGGGCTTGGGTCACTGCTCCCTCCCTAGGGAGCAGGGTAGTGACTTGGGCCATTGAGCTCCAAAAGCACCATATATGGTTTTCTGGATTATTGCAAAAACGGTGTTAAAGATGTTCGCTTCATGCAGACTCTTGAGACTGTTGAACAGTCCAGCCCCTTTAGACCCAGTGGCTTTTAATGTCACCTGACTTGTTCTTTGGGAGTCACTTGTGCTTCAGAAAGTTCAGACAACCCTACTGAGGTGCCACATGCCCATCCTTGGAAACAAGGTTTAACTAAAAGACAGTTTGCCTCTAAGACAGCAGCCGTTTCCAGTTTCCAGGACATAAGCCAGGAAGGCATCTGACAAACAGACGAAGAGAGGATGGAGTGAGGAGGATGTGACCCAGATTCTGCTGGGCAGGGCCCAGGAGAATTCACTGCCTGAGTGGGCAGAGATGCCTGGCCAGCCTGTGCTCGCTGGGACCATCACAGCAAGTGACATTTAGGCAAAGACAGCCACCACTGTGGCTGTCTCAGCATGTGACTTGTGGTATAAAGTAGGTGGACTTATAGTAAAGGACTTAAAATCCCAAAAAGTGAATTAAACTATGGGCCCCACTAATTATTATATTAATAAGTTTACTTTTGCAATCTTGTAGAGATATTAGAATGAGGCTGGTTTGCTTAATAGCCAATCATATATATGCATTTGAGAAAATATTTTGTCATTTTTAATTTTTTTATTTTCATTAGTACATGTTTGCAGTACGTAATGATTACACGGAGAACTAGCATATTTGTTTTTATTTTTATTGTAAATGCTACCTCCCATTTCCTTAGTGCTTTTTAGCAATTAGAAGTTTTAATATGGAATACTTTTCTGATTTTTTTATTACCATAAAATAAAAAGAGGATAGCTAGAAAATGGAAACTTTTGCTTTAAGAATAGAAAGTTTTTTCTAAGCAGTTGCTTTATCCCAACTTTGCTGTGTTTGATCTGTATATTCCACTGTGCCATTCCTGAAGCTAAAAATACAGGGCTAAAAACTGGAAGGTGTGACTGAAGGAGGAACATCTTGAACACAGATCCCAAGGACTTTCTTCTCGAGGATGACAATTGTGCACCCTTGAGCCTGCAGAAAGTGGGGGCTCGCTGATTTCTGAAACACCCTCAAAACATCTTGCTTCCAATCCTTGTACAAAAGACATGGTTTCCTTTTAATGACATTAATCTCTTTAGCACATCTCCTTTGATCTAAATTGTACACATGATTCTTTCTACGTAAAATTGAAGTTTTTCAAAATTTTCAGCTCTGCCCTTTTGCCCCCAATTCTCACTATAAATCTAGCTAAAAGAAGTAAGTATTATCCGTACCACATTTTGGATATTCAGCTGTCTTGAAATTTCCTTCACCAGATTATTTAGTCCACCATCTTTAATCCCAGTCTCCTTCAAAGTATCAGTACATAAGTAGAATACAGATAGACTTTCAGCCAGAGCTTAGCCTGGCATAGTCTACAGCCCAAATACCAAAAGAGTCCTTGTTCCTAACTGAAACCTCAGGAGCCTGGCCTTTACTACCCACATTCTTGCCAGCATTCTGGTCTTCTTTATTTCCTGTACTGAACTCAGTACTAAGTTCTGAGTTCACACTAAGCCACATCTCCAGCCTTTTTTAAATATTTTTAATTTGTGTTTCAGGCAGGATCTTGCTATGCAGTTCAGGCTATCCTCGAACTCACTATGTTGCCCAGGCTGGCCTCAAACTCGCCCTGATCCTTCTGCCTCAGCTTTCTAAGTGTTAGAACTACAGGTGTGCACCAGCATGCCCAGCAGCATTCTGGTCTTCTGAGATCCAGATTGCCACCCACCAGGCTCTGCCTGTTATATTCTAAGGCTTCTAAACCCCACAGTCAAGTAGTCACACCAGCAGCCCCACACCTCTCGTACTAATTTTCTGCATCAGTCGGCTTTCTTGCCATTGAGACACAACATCTCTAGGCCACGATTTTAAAAAGAGGATTAATTTAACTTGGAACTTCAGGAGATTCAGCACATGATTAGCAGGCTGCAAGGCAGAAACATTGTGGCAGAAGGACATGGGAAAAGCAAAGCTGCTTATCTCATAGCACCCAGGAAGTAGAGCGGAGAAGCATGCCAGAGAGGAGTGAGCCAGGGACAACATACAGTACCCAAGGTCATGGTAGGTGCATGTGTCTTAACCCAATAAAATTGACATTTAAAAATTAATGGTCGTATTCTCCAACCTCTATCACCTGCCTCCAGGAGATAAGTACGATGTCTTGCTTTTTTTTTTTTTTTGGGGGGGGGGGGACAGGATAAGGGGACTGGATGTGGTGGCACAGGTCTATAACTCCAAAGCTTGGGGAGCTGAGGAGGATCCCCACAAGTTCAAGGCCAGCCTTGGTGCAGAGTGAGATCCTGTCCAGTAGTTTATGAAGGAAAGAATGGAGAGATGGAAGAAATTGGGGAATGAGAAAGGAGGGCAGCAGAGGGAGGAGAAGGAAGAGGGAGAAAGAAGAGAACCGGTATGGACTATCACCTAGCTCTGGAACATTAGTGGAGAAATTAACATGTAAGACCAATTCTCAAAAGACTTTCAGAGCAACGATCACAGTACAGTACCTTGTCTTCCTTAAGGAGCTTCCCTGGTCCCTTTTCTGAGTCAGTTATGGTTAGGGAAGCTTTTGCAATATATTTTTTCAGAGCCAATCTGGCATCTAAAAGAGTAAGACAGTAAAATGCACACTGTAAAACAAAGATTTTAAAAAGCATTCAACCTTTTGTAAAATACATTACATATCCAGAACTTTATGAAGTTATATGTATTAGATTTATTGTGATCGTTTTCACTCAGTTCCAGAAAAATAATACTCAACCAGCACATCACTTGGGAGTACTCAGAATGCTCCTAAAATTATGCTAAAATTTTTGAAGAACAAAAGAAATATAACATATAACACCTGATAAAGAGCGATCCAATCTATTAAAATGTCTACTCTAGAGAAACAAAAAAAATTGTCCCTCTTAATTCTTCAAAAAAAATTTACTTCTTTAAGTTCTACCCAAAAAAGTACTTAAAATATTTACACACATAGTAAAGTTATCACAAAATTTATAAGACCTATTTAAATAAAACTGTAATACTTTATTGAGAGAATTAAGACTCAAATAGAAGAGCTTATCACATCTCTAGATAGAACTGATAATATAATTGCAAATTAGTCCCAAACTAATTTAAATGTTGCTATATTTATTTTGCTGCTACATTAAATAACCACGAATTTGGACTTGAAATGACAGAACTATCCTCTTACAATTCTCGAGGCCAAAAGTGTAAAATTAGTTTCACTGACCTAAAGCTACAGCACGTTGTCAAGGCTGTCTTCTTCTGCTAATTGGTGGGAGAATACATTCCTTTCTATTTCACCTCCCAGTGGCTGCCAAAATTCCTTGGCTTGTAACCCTTTTCTCCATCTTCAAACATACTGTTCTGTTCTCTTCCATCAGCAAATCACCTTCTCTTCGGTGTCAACCCTTCTACCTTCCACTTACAAGGACACCACAATTACATTAGAGTTCCACTGGGATGATCCAAGATAATCACTCATCTCCGAATCTTAAGGATCCAGGTAGCAGTGCAGGCCTAAAATCCCAACACTCAGGAGGCTGATACAGAGGGATCACCTGTAGTTTGAGATCAGCCTGAGCTACATAGTGAGTTCAAAGACAGCCTGAACTACATAGTGAGACCTTATCTCAATGTCTCAAAAAAATAAAAATCTTAAGGATCTATAAAGTCCCTTTGTCACATGAAGTAAGATACACAGGTTCCAAGCTTAAGACCTGATATCTTTGAGAGCTATCATCAGGCCTACCACAGTCTCTTGGCTCCTGTCAGGAACCACTCAGACTGCTTCAAAGCTCAAGGGCATCCAAGGACACTGGAGGATGTGGCCCTGCTTGTCTAGCTCAGGGGCACAGTGGGATGCAATTATGTCACCATGACTTAGCACAGGCAAATTCACATGTGCTGGTTACAACACTATGTAAGAATGTAAATATAAGATACAACCTGTATAAGAACTACACAGTGAAGACGCAGGTGGCTTTTTAGCCCTTGCGTCCTGGTCTGGTCCATGCAGTCCGCTGTTGTTGTTCAGATCTTATACATGTGCATTCTTTTTGGACACTTCACCCACAAACATCTCCCTGGGGCCTCCTGAGCAAAGAGCCTCCGGGACCTTTGCCGGCTTTGTTGGCTCTCCAGCTCTCAGACAGATCTCTTGCACTCCTCTGCATTTGACATTTGGATGGATATTATAAAATAACTCTATAAATTATGTGCCCTATATTAAATCTATTCCCTTGTGAACCTTGACTACAATACCTCCTATAATGAACTGGCACAAACTCAGTTATTTAAAGCAGTAATAATTTATTATTTTATAGTTCTAGAAATCAGAAGTCCAAAATCAGCTGCAACCTTGGAAGGAGGGGGCCCAAGGGTAAATCTCTGCCTTGCCTTTTTCAGCTTCTAGTATCTGTGTCCCTTGACTTGTGGTCCCCTCTGATACCTTCTAAGCACAGCACCTTAATCTCTACTTGCTTTACCACATCACTTTCTATTCTATAAGAACACTGCGGTATTTATAGTTAGGGTTCACCTATGTAAGACAGGGCAATTTCTTCATCTCTAGATCTGTAGTTTAACTGCATTTACAAAGTCCTTTTGTTCTTTGTAATATGAAAGGCTTCCAGTGATAAGAAATCGGATATCTTTTTTTTTTAATTTGTGCAGGTCTCGCTATGCAGTTTGGGGACTCACAGTGATCCTCTTGTCTCAGCCTCCCACTGCTAAGGTGACAGGCGTGCACCACCACACTTGGCTTCAGGCCCACACATCATGCATTGCCAAAGATTGAATTCGGGTCTTTGTGTTTGTCAGGCAGGTGCTTAGACTGTCAAGTTATCTCCCTAGCTCAAAGCTGGATATCTTTACAGATAATATCTGGCCTACTATTATTATTAGCACATAAAAAATCTCATGAAATTCCAAACAGGAATCCATGAGACACTTGAACAGATCACTGTAAAGTTCTAGTGTTGTTATCTGTAACATCTAGCAATCCTTTAAGCTTCATTTGTACATAATAAAAATACCTTCCTTTGTCAAATTCAGGCCCATTATTATACTAGTATCAATTAAGGACTAGCTAACTGGACTTGTTGCTTCCACCTCTTCATGGCTTCAGATTCATCTTTCATATTGCAAGCATAATTAATTTCCTGAACTGGAATCCAGGAGTTAGGCTTTGGTTCTACTAGTTGGGTGACTTGAAGTCAGTGGTGAATTGAGAATTTCAGTATGAGGACTTTTTATGAAGCTGTGTCTGTATAAGAAACACACTTTCTATAAAATAGATACACTAAAACAGAAAAAAGCTGGACATAAGGCATAGACAATTGAGATGAGGGAAAGGAGAAAAGATAGGGGAAAAAGGAAGGCGAAAAAATCAAGTAAGCATATACACAGGATAACTAAGATGATTCTACTGCTAATTTCTATCAGCTTTTTTGAAGGTAGCAGTTAATGTTTAAAATTTTAACTTTGATCAATCTTATAAGCTAATATCTGTAATCTGAGCAACTATATTGAAGACAGCAATGTAAAATACAACAACCATTGTTGAATACCCTTCATCTTGTTTTTTAAAACGTGTATCCTTTCTAACATCTGACCTATTGTTCTCATACTCTCTTTAAAACAAATTAAAAAATAAAAAAGGCAAGGAAAAAATTAAGGTTAATTGAAAGGAAGAGTTAATGTTTAATTGTTTGATCAATATTGTATACCCCAGCTTGCTGTGCCGGCTCCACCCCCTGGGTGCACTGAGCCAGTGCACACCTGTAATCCCAGCATTTGGGAGACTGAAAACAGGAAGAATCACTTAAAGTCCAATCTGTGGAGTGAGACCCTATAGATTCTGTACTAAATACATTAGGTAGGTAGGTAGGTAGGTAGGTCGGTAGATAGAAAGATAGATAGATAGATAGATAGATAGATAGATAGATAGGGCATGTCTATATCTGGTATTCCAATTTTCTATTCTTGTTTTGAAATTCTGTACCGTTTTATTATTTTATATTGCTTTGTTTTGGTCTTTGCCCTTGTTATGTGTTTTTGGTTTTTTTCCTCTTTAAAATAAAAAAAAAAAAAAACAAGTACACTTTTCATTAAAAGCACATATCTAGGGCCAGAGATATAGCTCA
>PVKN010042203.1:0-10428 GCA_004027915.1 Capromys pilorides
ATAGGAAAGAAATAGATCACGTGAAGCAGGTTCAAAGACATATACAGGAAAATAAAATCTCAATCACAAGCTGGAAACGCCATATGAATGCGAGTGAAGACAGAGTTTCAGATCATGAAGACACAGTTAAAGCTCATGAAAAGGTAAGCAAGGACCTCTTAAAAACAACTAGGATGCAGGAAAAAATAATTAAACATCTAGAAGATGAAGCAAAGATGAACAATGAAATTAATAGGCATCAAAGAGAAAGGAGTCAATACAAATGATATGAAAAGAATACGGGCAGAAGTAGTAGCACAAAACTTCCCAAGTATGAGAAGACAACCTGGCACTCAAGTAACTGAGGCATACAGAACTCCAAATGACATCAACCCAACTATAAACACACCCAGACATGTGCGGCCACTGGGGCATCCTCTTCCTGACAAGTTGTTGCACGTCAAAAGAAATTACCAAGAGGGTGAAAAGACAACCCACAAATTCTGAAAATATTTTAACTAAGTATAGAATAGAATTTATAAATAACTAAAAACCACTCATATCCCAAAATTCAAAGACCTAGTCCAGAAATGGGCATCTGAGATGACAACACATTCCTCAGAGGAAGAAATACTAGAAGCTTATAAATACATGAAGAAATGCTCCGCATCACAAGCCATTTGTGAAATGCAAATTAGACCAACACTGAAATACCATCTCACCCCAGAAAGAATTGCTATCATAAAGAAATCAACCAACAAGAAATGTTGGAGAGGCTTTGGGAAAAAATGAACACTTCTCTACTGCTGGTGGGAATGCAGACTGGTGCGACCATTATGGAAAGCAGTGTGGAGACTCCTTTAAAAACCTGGGCTGTCAAATCCCATTCAATCCAGCTATATCCCAAGTGGGAATTTTCCTAGAGTAACTGAAAACATCATATCATAGGGATATCTGTGCTCCTATGTTTATAGTAGCACATTTTGTGATAACAAAATCTTGGAAACAACCAAAATGCCCATAACCTGAAGAATGGTTCAAAAAGATGGGGTGTTTTTATACAGTGGAATATTACTCAACTATAAATACTGACAAGCTCATAGCCTTCAAATAGAAGTGGATGTATCTTGAACATATACCCATAAGTGAAATAAACCAGACCTATTTATGTAAATGTTGTATAGTCTCCCGAGCGTAAGAACTCAAAAGAAGAAATAAAAATGGAAAGGCATAACACAACTAAATGGAAATCAAGAACTTGAGGATTAAACAATGAAGAGACAGCAAGCATAACAGGTAGGAAACATGGCAGGGGCAAAATCATGCACTTATATGTATACAGGATGAATTACACAACAATCCTAAGTATCTCCAACAGGTTTTTGACACTGAGGATAGCAATGTGTAATAGTAAAGCTCAGCGTGAAATGCTTGTCATCCTGCTCTTTTGGATGTGTACTGAATCTAGTGTCATATCAATTATTGCTATACTCTCAAATAAATATTTGTGTTTTTTTTTTTAAAAAAAAAAAAAGGTTAATAAAGGAAAATAAGAGACAAGGGAAAATTCCATAGGATTGACCGGCTACAGTTTTGTGTATGGTTAGATCTCTAAATTTCTGCATAAACATGTGTAACTTTTCTTGTTACATTCCATAGAGATTTATTTTAGTATCAATAATTGATGGAAAATACCAGTTCCATGTTAAGTCTAAGGCATTTGATATTAAGAAGGACTGATATTCAGCTCAAGTACCGATCTTATAGAGTAATAGTGTCACTAATCTTCTCTTCTGGAGGGTTAGCAACTTAAGTTTGCAGACCAAAAAATTAGAGAAGAAGAAGGACTACAAGGATAGCCAATATTTTGGCCCTAGCCCTTCAAGGTTAGTGAGGACTCAGGACATAGGAAAACCTGTACTGTAACATCCTGTAACTCAGTAGCATCCCCAATTTTGTGCTCAAGGAGATTATGGGGCCACAGAGGAAAGGGACCAATAATGCATAGCGTGCCTGAGGAGAGTCACCTAGAAAGCAAAACATTCTCTCAGGCTTTCACAGAGCACCAATTGGTCAAGCAATGGCCTTGATTCATCCATGCAGCAGACAATGACAAAAGTTCTACAAAATGCTGTACATGGTTTCAAGGTAAATCCTTAGGAGATTTGACTGACCTTGTCAGACACAAAAGTTACATGTTTTGTTGTATAGGTCTTGCTTTAACTTGGCCTTAACCACTCAGCAGAAAAGTTTAACCATGAGGTATAAAAAATAAAGCCAGATTAGTATGCTGAGCTGTAAAAGGCTCAAGTCAATAGCTTCCGACACTGCCACTTCTGCTCATAACCCACTACTATTATGGAATATTGGACTATACATACAAGTACTTTCTCTCAATTCAGTGAGAAGAAATATTTGTACTAAGAGTGTTTAGAATTTTTATGTCTGCATCTTGTACTCCAAACAACTACTATGAAGAAAACAATATGCATTGTAGTTATCGTAGCTGCCCTACTGATGTGTTTTGATACTGTCTCATTGGTATTTCTTCCATAATGAAATTAATAAATTTTTAAAACAATACTTGAATTACAAACCAAGTATAAAAACAAAGCAAAAAAAAAGAGGGAATGAATGGCTGAGGAGATAGCTCAGTAGAATAAGCACTTGCCTGGCAAGTGCAAGGTCCTGAGTTCAATCCCAGGTACCACACAAAAAAAAAAAAGTGAGGTAAGATGGCTTACTTAGGAGTTTTTCTTGGTTGCAGTATTTCATTTCCTTCAAATAATCTGCTTCCATGGTTTTAGCAGAGTCTCATGACAGGTGCTCCAGTACATGGTACTCCTTGATGTCATCCCAGCCTTCTTTCCATCTCTGTCCCAGCATGATGGCCCCTAATACTCTCATCACTCAGTTTCTGTTTGCTTGCCTCCAGTTCTATCCTTTGGCAAATTCAAGTGGTCGCCAGACAAAATAAGAAGGTGGATATAAAGCACAAGCTCAGGTTTTGTAAGAGGGAGTTAAGAATCACAATTTCTAGAGGCATCAGTACCACCCCATAATATAATGATTTGTTTTTATCCCACAGGAAAACGTGTATGCCTTGGAGAACAATTGGCTAGATCTGAGCTTTTCATTTTCTTCACTTCCCTTTTGCAAAAGTTCACCTTCAAGCCCCCAAACAATGAGAAGCTGAGCCTGAAGGTCAGGATGGGCATCACACTTTCTCCAGAGAGCTACTGCATCCGTGCTGTCCCCAGAGTGTGATGGTGGAGAAGGAAAGTGAAAGGAAAGAAAGAAGCAATGGCATGTCTCTTAAACATGTGGTGCCTCTACAGATGTGAGGGGACAGAAGGAAGGTGGGGGAGGAAAGATGAGCACAACTAGAGTAAGAGAAAATTTGATCACAATTGTAGCTCTGCTAGTTCCCTAAGAATTAATCTGGAGCAAGTAATTCACATACTCAATAACTTACATTTTCATCCTGGAGAGGAAAAGAGAATGGGGATTCCTTCTCTGAATACACTCTTTGTAAGAATTAGAGGAAATAATGGACTTTAAGTGATTTTTAAACAATAAAGCACATGATAAAATTATAGATACATTGTGGCTCCTTCTTAGCCTCTTTGATACACATGTATTTGTATATGAGCTGTGGCAATTTCTTGGTTCAAGAATCACAAAATAGCTGACAAAAGTTAGAAGTGGGACCTAGAAAATAATCACAGAAAATGGCAAAAAAAAATGTTGCCATTGTGAATGCTGCCTGGTGCTTGATTTTGTTTCTACCTTACAATGAACTTCTAGGAGTTCATCACTGAAGGTATATTTCCCTTTTTGCAAGCAGTGAAAGCACCTGTTGTAGATGCAGTTTCTATGATATATTATGGAAACAACGCCTTAACCTTGCAGCAGCCAGATAATGTCCATGGTAGATTATCCTACAGGAATAACAGTCTTCATTAATTATTTTTTATCATCTGATTTGTCATCATGCTCTGCACATTTCTTTGCTCCCCTTTGCACATATGATTTATCTGTCTTCTATGGCAACTGTGCTGGAATGCTGTGCCCAACTGTGTTAGGAGGGCCATAGCTCAGGCATTGGCATATATGGCTGCATATGGGCATATGGTCTGGCTCTACTTCTTTTAATTGGTCTTGCTTCCTCCCTGACCACTTTCATGTCTGTGAAGGTTCGACAAGGCAGGGGAAGGAGTGAAGGATGGGAGAAATTTAGGCAAGGCAAAATGGGAAAGTGGCCCAGTCCATGTGTCTCCTATCTCAACAATTCTCACAGGGATCAGATTGATTTGATTCTTGTCTCAGTGTTTCCTACTTCTAAGATGAATAGGACACTATGCTAGAACTCCTTTGGCTTAGGGTGCCATCTCCTATGTTCCCCGCTCTAAGGCATATTTTCCTTCCTAAAATACATTGTCTATCTGAAGATGATGGCTTGGCTTTTATCTCACACTCAGTATTATCCTTCAGCATCATCTGATTGACCTGTCTAATCATGCTCTGCACTCATATTTTCTCTCAAACTCACTAAACAGAGCCACTCACTGAATAACGTCAGTAGAGTAATTATTGGCCTGGTGATTCCCGCTAACAGGGAAGTTAGACTGGAGCTCAAATCCAATGGATTCATACCACTCCGGGCTGTCATGGTCATTATATCACATTTTTTCCTCTTTAACATCACGGTCCACTTTTTCTAGGGTCTCTATGATGACCCATGATTTGCTGGCATAGAAACAGCACTCTTCTCCTAGGGCTGCACAGAGCCCTACTCGTTGCATGAACACAAAATTAATTCTTTTTCTGTTTTGTAGCATTACTTCTGCTGGAGAATTTGTCTGCTCATGTAACTTTTTCACCATGTCCAAACTCCAGCCACATTTTGTTCTATGCTGTTAGCTATTCAGTGAAGCCACTTGAGGCCAGTCTCTGAATGGGCTATGACTCCAACGCTAGTAGCCAGGCTTTTGTTAGATCTACTCCAGATAGAACTGGTACTAACATAGGGGTTCTCCCTTGTACATGAGCTTGCCCTTTAGGTGTGCCTGCCCTTCATGTGAGACAGTATATTAATGTCTGTCATTCAGCTCCCCTTGGACAGTTTTCACTTAGGAAATCAACATAGTTAGCAGGCAAGAACCCATCCCAGTTAACCTCTGTCTATGATCTAGGCGCTTACATAACCTATTGGTGTAGAAAAAACATGTTCCTCAGGGAGCCCAGTAGATGAGATTCTGCAGAGCTAGCTGGCTGCAAGTAAAGTGATTATCCCCTTGTCCAGCAAAAAATCACTTTCCATATACTGTTTCTATCATACACAAAGCTAGTAACTCTTTCTCCTCTGAGGAATACAAATGTGGGGTGGATATGGGCTCTGAGGAGGTGACAACCTCATAAAATGATTGGCTGGACTGAATACACATCCAATAGGTTTCTACTGATTCAAGGTTAGACAAGCTTAGGGAGTAGTGATCTTCACTGAGCAACTGGTAGATTGCCTACTTAGCTCCCAACCCAGCTACATCTATTTTTGGAGAACTAAATTTCAACTCTTCGACAGTTAGGGTTGATGGCTATTTGTGCTGATTCACATTTGAGATGACTATCAGGCCAGTGTTCTGTACGTGATGTATTTGCTGAGTCAGAGCTGGGAAGGGGGCCAAAAACTTCCAAGGAGTTGTTTTCATGCAGATGAGTTCGAAAAGTATTCCTGGGTGATATTCACATATTATCAGGTTATAGAGGCACATACGTATTCCCCAAGTAAGACTCGTCAACCAGAGCATGTCCTCAATATCTTTCAATACAATTCTAATTTGTAAGTGGAACCCATCAAAATACTCAGTGTGACAACTGTGCATTTTTCCTTATATACTTGAATGTATCTAACATTTTGCTCTTCATGTTGTAAGCTTCTTTGTTTATGCTTCTGTCTCAAAGGATTGTTTCACAGCCTTGACATGGGCAGTGTGCCTCTTTTTCCTTATTGCAGTTACTTCTCGCTATCTTTGCACATATGTAGAACTCCAGTGTAACTATAGTTATATCTGGTTTGAGTCCTGTGGCCCCTGGCCAAGGAGGGACTATTGATCACTTTTGGACCTCACAGGCAGGGAAGGAGTGCTTTTCTGGGTCAACATTTTTCCCTGCAATACAATTGGTTTCACATTTTACATATTGGGAGAACAAATGCTACAGTTTGCTGAGCGAAGGGAAGATGCAAAAAGCAAGCACAGTCTGCCTGAGTCCAGTAAGAATTCACTTTTGGCCGCTGTAGTCGCAGAGGTGCTTCACTGGTGTCTCTGAGCTAGGAGCTGTCATCACCAATCCTATGGTGGCTGCTGAGAAGATCAGCATCACCTTTAACAGCAGGCTCACTGTGGTGACTTTACCAGAACTGCCTATCTCCTGAGCCATTCAGAAGGATAACATGTGCATGGTCTGGGGAAAGCAGGGCTAGTGAGAATTTGGCTGCCCACTTTTTCACTCATGAGTGATGAAGCCACAGTGTGCAACCAGTAACTTTAAGAGCAGTAGGCATAGTTAGGATGGCATCATATGGCCTCACCCATCTGAGCTGGAGGGGGGGCTCTTCCAGCTTATGACTAGCACACAGCCCCCAGGCTCAAAGTCATATCAGTGTTAAGGGGCAGAGTGTGGCATTTTAACACAGTTCTCTGTAGTTCTTTTAAAGTCTTCTCACAGTTCCTTCAACACTGGCAACCAAGGGTGGTGGCCTCCCAAAAAGGATTTCAAAAGGGGTGAGCCCACCCAGGTATGGGATGCAATTTGTCAACAGCAAGGCCATTGGAGGTATAGACAACCAGTGTATATCCATTTATTGGCTCAGTTTGGGCAGGGTGCTCTTTAGGATGTAATTCTGTCATTCTACTTGTTTTGAGGTTTGGGGCCAGTAGGTAATACACAGCTTCCATTTTAGGCCCAAAACAATGGAGAGGCTCTGTACTACTCTAGCCACAAAAGCAGGCACATTGCCTGAGCCTACCATCATGGGGAGCCCATCCTGGGGAGTGATCAATTCCACCAATGCTTTTACCACCTCTCTGAAGGTCTCAGATCTGATGAGTATGGCTTCTACCATTCTGAGTAGGTGCAAATAAGTACCAACAAATATTTTTTTGTTTCCAGCTGTAGACTTGATCTCAGTGAAATCCACCTCAATGTCTTAAAAATGGAGGGTTCCCTGTCGTCTGATGCCTGGTTCATACTGTTGTGAGAAACTGGATTGTTATTAGCACAGATCACACATTTTTCTGGCCACTGAGGCACACAGAGTCGAAAGCCTGGAAATATACAGATAATGGCCAAGTAGTTCCAACATAGCTGTATTGCCCAAACAGGTCTTGTCATGCAGTCTCTGTATCACAAAGTGTCCCATATGTTCAGGTAGAAACACTCTTTTTCCTAGCAGGATATGCCACGTATTTCTTTCTGATGCCCCTTGCTCCACATTAATTCATTCTCATATTACACAATGGCTGTAAAAGTGGTACTACCATGACACATTTTTCTAGGAGCAAATCTACCACAGCAGCTCACTTTGCTGCCAAATGTGTGGCCCTATTGCTTCAGGCCTCAATGGAATTTTCTTTTTGATGCCTGGGTCACTATATTACTGTCACCTCAGTAGGCCACCACACTGCCTGTATGCCTTTAACAAATTTAAGATTTCATGTGAATTTTTAATGTCTTTTCCTATTGTGATCAGGAGACTTCTTTCCCAATAGATGGAGGGGCGTACATGTAAAGTGACAAACACATATCTGGAGTCAGTAAACATGTTAAACCTCTTCTCTTTCCTCAATTCCAAAGCCTGGGTGAGGGCTATTAGCTCAGTATTTTGGGCTGAAATTCCAAGAAGCAGTACTCCCAGGGCATTGTTTGTTCCACAGTCAGGATCACCACTCCCTCACTCTATAACCCATCTATTACCATACTGCTGCCATCTGAGAACAGGATGACATTGGGGTCTTGGAGGGACATATCTTGTAGGTTAAGTCTTGCAGCATAAAAAGCCTCAATGGTCTCCATGCAGTCATGTGTTGATGATTCCAATGATGATTGGGAGAAGGAAATCGGGTTGATGGCCTGTACAGTCTTAAGAGTTAAATGTAAGTCTTTAAGGAGGGCTGTCCAATGCTGGGCCAGCTTATTACCAGAGAACCATTTTCTACCAGTGCCCTGCAGCAGTGTCTCCACCACACAGGGCACAAATATGCTCAATTTCTATCCAAGAGTTAATGTGTAAACTTCTTTTACCAATACAGCAGCTGCTTCAGTGGACCACAAGCATGACAGCCAACCCATGGCCACATTGTCAAGTTTTTTTGGAGCAACAGGCTACAGGGCAATTTCATGGCCCTAAGGTCAGATTTAAGCCTCCCTTTGCAATTCCCTCTTTCTCATGAGTAAACAGTTGGATGGCCTTGAGGATATCTGGTAAAGCCATGGCATGGGCCCTCAGCAGCTCCTTCATTAAATCTTCAAATGTTTTTTTGCTGTTCAGAATTTCAGTCCAAGGGGAGGCTATTACTTCCTTCTGGACTTCATATAACGGTTTAGCAATAAAGCAAAATTTGGCATCTACAGATGGCAAAAACCCACCGTTCCCAAGAACTAACACAACTCTTTTTGTATTCTTAGCTCCTCTAAGCCTTGGCTAGCTTGACCTCAGGAGCTCAAGAGGGCATGGGTTCATCCTGAAAGGATGAAGCCAAAAAATTTCAGTTTGAACACATATTTGAGCCTTTTTCTTAGAGACCTGGTACCCCTTATCTTGTAACAGCTCTTGTAGCTTCTTTGTCTCTTCTTCACGTAACACTTGGATCTCAGTGGTCAACAACAGATCATCTACACACTTCAAAATAGAATAGTTAAGAATTGTTTTCACCAAAGGGTATCAGATCCTTTGACAATGCTTCTCCATAAATAGTAGGGAAGTACTTAAATACTTGTGGTAAGCATGTCCATATCAGCAGGCACTTGCATCCCCCCTCTGGATTGTCCCATTCAAAAGCAAACACATCCTCCCAAACAACTGGCAAGGGAAAACAAAAGAATACATATTTTAAATCTAAGACAATGCAGATGACATGGTGCTCTACTTGGAAGACTCAAAACACTCCACCAAGAAGCTTCTTGAATTAATATGGAAATTCGGCAGCACAGCAGGATACAAAGTCAATACCGAATAGCATTCCTCTACACAGATAACTAACATACTGGGAAGGAAATTAGAGAAATAATACCCTTTACAATAGCACCATGGAAAATGAAATACTTAGGAATTAATCTAACTAAAAAAAGCAAAAGATCTGGACCGGGGAGACAGCTCAGTAGAGTAAGCCCCTGCCTGGCAAGTGCAGGGTTCTGAGTTCAGAATCTGCAGTACCAGAAAAAAAAGTAAATGATCTATTCAATGAAAACTATAGTACTCTGAATAAAAACGATCCTAGAGAATTGCAGAAGACGGAAAGATATCCCATGCTCATCGATAGGAAGAACAAACACTGTGAAAATAGTCATACTTCCCAAATTGTTACACAGATTTAATGCAATCCCAATCAAAAACCAACAACATACCTCACAGACTTGGAGAAATCATTCCTTAAATTTATTTAGAACCAGAAATTTATTTGGAACTAAAATAGCAATGACAATCCTGAGTAAGAAAGATAAGGCAGGAGGCATTACAAATCCTGACCAGGCCCACACCCAAGAGAGACCTCTCGGCTGTGTGCGCCCACTACCCCGGAGCCAACAGACATCTGCTCCCACTCCCACTCGCCCACGCTGACTGATCAGGACCACGCCCAGGTGGGAAGTCTCTCAGTGGTGCGCTCCTGCACCACCAGCCACTGGAGCTCTGCTCCCGCCCGCCCACGCTGACCGACCTAGCATGCGCCCAGCTGCAGCAGGAAGAAGCTGAGCACAGCTGACACACCCAAACAGGAACATCTGGATGGGATCAAGATTGGTAGATCTGGACGCAAATTTTGATAGGCACTAATTGCATAGCTTCACCAAAGCGCAGAAGTCATAGAAAACAGCAAATAGTAGGAGAAAGATGCAATCTAAGGTCCAGAGCCCACCCAGAACAAATACAGAAGACACTACCATGGAAGAAGACAGGAACCATGCAGCCAAAATCTCTGAATTGGTAGCATCTGAGGTAGACAGACAAGTGCAGAAACATATAGAGGAACTCAGATCAGAAATAACATCTCAACTATAAAAAGAAATGCATAAATTAATAAAATCTGAAGTAGAAAAACAACTGCAGAAAAGGATAGAGGAAATCAGACCACAAATAACCTCTGAAGTAAAAAAAGACATCTCTAAATTAATAGTGTCTACAGTAGGGGAACAATTGCAGAAAGGTAGAGGGGAGATCAGAGCAGAAAC
>PVKN010042204.1:0-10428 GCA_004027915.1 Capromys pilorides
CAAATGTTGATAGGTATGTCTATCTCCACATCGAGATCTGCTTTTCAATAGGAGTACTTACTCCTATTCCTTACTCAGTGTCCATTGGTCTGGTTCACTTCTATTTATTATTTGTGTCTCAAATGAAATACTTCCTCCAAGAAATCTTTTCTGACTTATCCTTTCTCCCAGACCCATGTGAGATCTTCTTGTCATACCTTCTCATTGCCCTTCATACCATTTTTGCATAGTATTTTCAGAATTAAAGAATAAACCTATAGCTATGTATTTTTTATCAATATCCAGAAATTACTTAGTTATTAAAACGTGAATTTGCGAGAAGAGAGACCACATCTTCCTTGTACACAGGTGATCTCTTAGACCTTCCCAGCATGTGCTAAATGGTAAGCCTGGTGTAAACATTTGCCAAGAGAATAAATACATACTCAAATGTCTAGAACAGTGCTCATTTGGTCAATTATAGACTTTCCTATGGTTTGTCTATATTGTTGTTAAAATATTTCCTCCTTTTGTGAATTAATAGGTCAGTGGATTGATGAATAGATAAGAAATTCTCCAAACATTCCTAGTATAGATTTCTAAAACTGCATCTCAAGAATAGTTAATATCTGGAAGTTCTTCTGGGCCAGTGTTCGTGTAGGTAGGAAATTCTGGTCTGTGCACTGTGCCCAGAACTTCTTGCTTGACAGGAACTTCCTCCCAGTCAAGAACTTCTTCCCCACTCTAGAACCCAGGACCAGCGTGTAAGTAGGAAACTTTGCTGCATGCTGGGACCAGAACTTCTCCATCCAGACTCCACATCTGGTGCCTCCTGTGGAACCTGGCAGCAGCAAATTCAGGAGTCGAACATCTCTCCAGAGGACAGTGGGTTCACTTCAACAGACTGCAGCAGGAAGAAGCTTGAGTACAACAGCCAGAACCAGCCAGGCACATCTGGACAAGATCAAACTTGGTAGAGCCAGACCCAAATTACAGTAGGTGCTAACAGCATAACTGCACCAAAGCTCTACACCAAAGGTCAGAGGACAGTGCTATACAAATGACAAATAGAAAGACCAAGATGCAATCAGATGCCCAGAGCCCATGCAAAACAAATGCAGGAGACACTAGTATATAAGAAAATGGGAATCACACAGCTGAAATCTCTGAATTAGTAGCATCTGAAGTAAAGAAACAAATGCAGAAAGGATAGAGGAAATCAGATCAGAAATAACCTTTGAAGTAAAAAAACAAATCTCTGAATCAATAGTGTCTGAAGTAAAGGAACAACTGCAAAAAGATAGAGAAGAAATCAGATCAGAAATAATCTTTGAAGTAGAAAAAGAAAGGATAACTGTAATGAAAGACTTAATAAATGCTCTAAAGAAGACATTGACAAAAAATTAGAGGAAAATAGAAAAATGATGGGACCTTTGAATGAGCAATATAGGACAGAAACAGATCACATGAAGCAGTTTCAAAGAGATATACAGGACAATAAAATCTCAGTCAGAAGCTGGCAACATCGCATGAATGAAAGTGAAGATACAGTTTCAGATCTTGAAGACACAGTCCCAGCTAGTGAAAAGGTAAAGAAAAATCTCTTAAAAACAACTAAGATGCACAAAAGATAATTCAACATCTGCACGATGATGCAAAGATGAACAAGGTGCGACTAATAGGCATCAACAAGAAAGAAGAACTCAATACAAATGACATGATAAGAATACGGACAGAAATAATACTAAAAACCTTTCCAAGCATGAGAAAACAATCTGGCATTCAAGTAACTGAAGCATACAAAATTCTAAGTAACACTAATCCAACTAAAAAACACACCCAGACATATAATAGTCAAGATGCCAAAAATCCAGCAGAAGAACCATATACTAAACGTTATTAGAGAAAATAAACAGATCACATTTAAAGCAAAACCCATCAAAATAAAGGCAGATTTCTCGTCACAAACCATAAAGTCAAGAAGAGCATGGAGTAGAGTGCTTCCAGTCCTCCATGAAAAAGAAAATTCCAGTCCCGACTGCTATACCCAGCAAAACTTTCTTTCAAATGAGGGAGGAAGGAAACACTTCGATGATGGTAAACAACTAAAGAATTTCATGGTGTCAAAGCCAACTCTACACAGACTACTAAAAATATTTTAGAGGGACCAAAATGACCTGAACTGCATGAATGAGAACAGAAAGAACCCACCAAATAGGGCAACCTATTAAACACAGGAGAAAAAAGGGTAAACAATAGCAGGTAAATAACATGTCAACCATAAGTCAATATGTTTCAATTATAACCATCAATGTAAGTGGAATTAATTCTCCAGTAAAAAGAAATAGACTGGCATAGTGGATTAGGAAGCAAAATCCAACAATATGCTGTAAGTAAGAAACACACCTAACTCATAAAGAAATTCATAGGTTGAAAGTCAAAGGATGGAAAACAATACTACATACCCCAGCACCTCAGAAAAAAGCAAGGGTAGCAATCCTGTCTGCAGATAGTCTGAACTTCAAACCAAGACTTATCAAATGAAATCAGGCCACTGCTTACTGATGAGGGGAAAAATTCAAGATGAAGAGGTAACACTCATACATATGTATGCATCCAACATGGGAGCACCCAGTAAACATAAGACAAATCTTAATGGCCATGAAAATCTAATATCCAGTGCCACAATCTTAACACTCATTTATCCCCAAAAGATAGATCAAGCAGATAAAAACTTAGTGAAGAAGTATCAGATCTGAACCAGAACTTAGAACAACTAGACTTAGGACATATATAGAGTGCTCACCTAACCACTTCTGAATGCACATTTTTTCAGCTGTATACGGAACATTTTCTAAATTTGATAACATATTAATCCATAGGTTATTCTTAAGTATGTGCAAGAAAACAAAAATTATCCCATGCATATTATCTGACCACAATGCAATGAAACTGGGAATAAATGACAAAACACACCACAAGAACCCCAGAAACACATGGAAATTAAACAACACCCTCCTCAGCAACCAATGGGTTATTGATGAAATTAAACAAGAAATTAAACAATATCAACAATTTAATGAAAATTCAAACACAACCTACCGAAATTTATGGGGTGAAATGAAAATAGTTCTTAGAGGGAAATTTATAGCTGTGAACTCACACATTAAGAAAACAGAATGGTTACAAAAAAATTACTCTCATGTTTCACATAAATTGTCTAGAAAAGGAAGACCAAACCAAACATAAAGCCCAAAGATGGGAGAAAATTATAAAAGATTGGAGCAGAAATTAATTCAATTAGGGAAAAGAAAACAATACAATACAAAGAATGAATCAAAAAGCTGGCTCTTTGAAAGATTAAATGAAATTGATAAGACCCTAGCTAATCTCATCAAAAAGATGAAAGAAAAAATTCAAATTCAAGCAATAAGACCCAGTGGAGATTCAGAAGATCATTAATAGCTACTTTCAAAATCTTTACTCTCACAGAATTGAAGACACAGATGAAATGGACATATACATAGAAAGGTACAAATTACCAAAACTGAACCAAGAAGATATAAGAACTCTCAATAACCCAGTAGAAAACCGACTGACAAAGGAAAGTCCAGGTCCTGATGGATTCACTGCTGAATTCTTTAAGAAATTTACAAAAGATATAATTCTAATGAAATTGAAAAGAAAGCAATCTTCTCAAAATCATTCCTGGAGGCAAGTATTATACTGTTACCAAAACCAGAGAAAGAAGCAACTAAAAAAGAAAAATATAGGCCAATCTCTCTCATGAACATAGATGCAAAAATCCTCAATAAAATAGAAATACAAATACAAACAGAACACAGCAAATCATTAAGGAGATTATACATCATGACCAGGAAGGATTCATCCGCGGATGCAAGGATAGCTCAACATATGCAAATCTATAAACACACTACATAATAGAGCCAAATCCAAAAACCACATGATTATCTCAATTGATGCAGAAGAGGCTTTTGACAAAGTCCAACACTCATTCATGTTCAAAATGCTACATAAAATTGGAATAGATGGCCTCTACCTCAATTTGATAAAAGCTGTCTATGACAATCCAACAGTTAACAGCATTCTAAATGGGGAAAAACTGATGTCTTTTACTCTCAGATCTGGTACAAGACAAGGATGTCTTCTATCACCACTCCTACTCAATATAGTTCTGGAATCATTAGCTACAGTCATTAGACAAGACAGAGAAATAAAATGAATAAGAATAGGTAAAGAAGAAGTTAAACTATCCTTATTTACAGAAGACATGATAGTCTATTTGGAAAACCCAAACAACTCCACCAAGAAGCTACTAGAATTAATATGCAAATTCAGTAGCATAGCAGGATACAAAGTTAAAACCCAAAAGTCAATAGCATTCCTCTACACTGATAACAAACACACTGAGAGAGAAATTAGAGAAACAATATCTTTTACAATAGCACCAACAAAAAAATGAAATACTTAGGAATTAATCTAACTAAAGAAGTAAAAGATCTGTTCAATTAAAACTATAGTACTCTGGAAAAAATGATCATAGAGGATTTCATAAAATGGAAAGATAGTCCCTGCTCCTGCATAGGAAGAATGAACATTGTGAAGATGGCCATACTCCCTAAATTGTTATACAGATTTAATGTAATCCCTAACAAAATACCATCAACATACCTCATATACCTGGAGAAATCATCCCCAAAATTTATTTAAAACCAGGAAAGACCAAGAATAGCAAAGACAATCCTGGGCAACAAAGATAAGGCAGGAGGCATTACAATTCCTGACTTGAAATTATACTACAAAGCTACCATGATAAAATCAGCATGGGATTGGCAAAAAATAGACCCAAGGATCAATGGAATAGATTAGAAGATGCACAAGCAAATACAAACACACTCAATCACCTTATCTTTGACAAGTGTTTACTGGAAGAAAGATAGCCCCTTTAACAAATCATGCTGGAAAAACTGGCTTTGTACATGCTCAAAACTAAAACTTGACCCAGGTCTACCACCATGCATTAAAATAAAGTCAAAATGGATTAAAAAAGTAAATATTAAAACAGAAACACTAAATCTTCTGGAAGATAAAGTAGGAGGAAATCTTGAAGACATTGGGGTAGGCTAACAGTTAATGGACAAAAATCAAAATGCATGTGTTAACACTTGAAAGAATCAATCACTGGGACATCCTTCTGAGAATTTTTCACACAGTGAAAGAAATTACCAACAGAGTGAAAAGACAACCCACAAATTTCAGAAAAATTTAAATGGTAAGTATTCAGACAAAGGTCTTCTATCTAGAATTTATAAAGAACTAAAAAACATTAAGGTTCCAAAATTCAAAGACCCAATCCAGAAATGGGCATCCAAGATGAACACTTCTAAGAGGAAGAAATACTAGAAGCTTAGAAATACATGAAGGAATGCTCCACATCACTAGCCATACATGAAATGCAAATTAAAACAAAACTTAGATACCATCTCACCCTTGAAAGAATGACTACCACAAAGAAATCAAATAACAACAAATGTTGGGAGAGGCTGTGGGTAAAAAGGAACACTTCTCCACTGCTGGTGGGAATGTAGACTGGTGTAACCATTACGGAAATCAGTGTGGAGACTCCTTAAAAAGTAGGGGTGGAATCCCATTGAATTCAGCTATCCCCATACTGAGAATTTTCCCAGAAGAACTGAAAGCATCATATTATAGTGATGTCTGTGCTCCTATGCTTATAGCAGCACAATTTGTGATAGCCAAATCTTGGAAGCAACTAAAGTGCCCATCATCTGAAGAATGATTGAAAAAGATGTGTTTTTAAACAATGGAATATTACTCAGCTATAAAGAATGATAAACTCAAAACCCTCATATATAAGTGGATGTATCTTGAAAATACACTCATGAGTGAAATAAGTCAGACCTATATGTGTAAATATAGTCTCCCTAGTGTAAGAATTCAAATTAAGAAATAAAAATGGAAAAGCATAGTAAAGCTGAATGGAAATCACAAGCTTAAGGATTAAACAACAAAGAGACAGCAAACAGAAAAGTTAGGAAACATGGCAGGGGCAAAATCATGCACTTGTATGTACAAAGGATGAATTAGACAATGTTCCTAAGTTTCTCCAACAAGTTTTTGACACTCAGGATAGCACTGTGTAAAACTAAAGCCATGTTTGGAATGCCTGTCATTCTGGTCTTTCAGAAGTGCGAAGCTTCTATTATCATGTCAACTTTTGCTATAGTCTCTTTCAAGTAAATGTTTGTTTAAAAAATGGTAATAAAAGAGAATAAGACACAAGCAAATATGCCATAGGAATGACCTGCTACAATTTTGTAAATGGTTAGATTTCTAAATTTCTATGTAAAGATGTGTAACTTTTTTTGTCAAATTGTATAGGGGTTTATTAGAATATCAATGATTGATGGAAAATACTGGTTCCATGTTAAGTCTAAGTCATTTGATATTCAGAAAGATAGTGATGTTAAGTTCAAGTACCTATGTTATAAAGTAATAGTATCACTAAGCTCCTCTTCTGGAGGTTAACAACTTAAGCTTACAGACTAAAAATTAGAGAATAAAAAAGGCTAAAGGATAGCCAATATTTGGACTCTAGCCCTTGAAGGTCAGTGAGGACTCAGGACATAAGAGAACCTGTGCTGTAACATCCTATAACTCAATGGTGTCCCAAATTTTCTGCTCAAGGTTATTATGGGGCCACAGAGGAAAGGGATCAATGATGTGTAGTGTGCGTAAGGAGAGTTACCTAGAGAAAAAACATTCTCTCAGGCTTTCATGGACAGCAAACTGGTCAAGCAATGGCTGTGAGTCATCCAAATGTCTGACACTGACAAGAGTTCTACAGAATGCTGTAGATGGAGGCTGGCAAGATGGCTCAGCAGTCCAACACATCTGCTTAGGCAACCTTAGGCAACTGCTAGGACCCCCAGGGCAGGCTGAGCCGGCCAAAAAAAAAAAAAATATTGTACATGGTTTCAAGATAAATCCTGAGGAGATGACTGACCTTATCAGACACAAAAGTTACATGTTTTGTTACATAGGTCTTCCTTTAACTTGGCCTTAACCATCCAGCAGAAAAGTTTAACCACGAGGCATAGAAAGTAAAGCTAGATTAGTATGTTGAGCTGTAAAAGGCTCAAGTCAACAGCTTCTGACACTGCCAGTCCTACTGATTACCTACTACCATTATGGAATGTTGAACTATACATAGAACTACTTTCTCTTAGTTCAATGAGAAGTATATTTATACCAATAGTGTTTAGAAAAGCCATCATATCTGCATCTTGTACTTTGAAAAACTACTAAGGAGACAATAATATGCATTGTATTAATATGGCTGTCCTACTAATGTGTTTTGAAATTGTCTCGTTATTTCTTACTAAAAGTAACAAAATTAAAAATAATAAAAAAGAACAGTAAGTATGTGGAATAAATGAGAAATTCTTCATCATCATCTAGCATCCTTTTGATACTAGTAAACCATCAACTGTTTCTATATATCTCACATGTAGTTAGGGCTGCCAGAGAGGGTCTTTCTTCTTCCTCTGTTGTTTCATTTCCTCTCCCCTCACTTTTTTCCCTTTTCTTTCCCTTCTAATTTTCTCTAACTTGTATCTATGCCTTCATCACCTTTTCCTCTTTTCCTGTCTTTCATCACTTTTTTAAAGCGGACAGAATCCTAGCACAAAATGTATTTTTAATATGCTTGGCATGGCTTCCTCTACAGTTAGCAAAAGCTAAGTAAAACAACACATCATACATAATACAAATAACAAGGTACTATATTATTAACATTAAGATGATTCATTTAAGTACTAGAAGCATCAAGGGTTGTTTAAAAAAATTAGACATTCAAAGTTAGTATTATTTGGTCTGAATAATACTTAAAACTTATGAGTAATTTACTTTCCCAAGCAGCTATTTCTATCTGAGATTAAACACAAGCCATAGTGAAAGGCCTTTTTGTTTGGATGCATTGTGCTGAAATTGGAACAGTACCTAGATGTTGTGATAGTATCTCTAACACTGGATTTACACAACATCATGCATCGCAGCAGCCTAATTGTGTTGTTTCAAATCTTAATTTGTTGTTTCAAAGACAGATTTGTGGCAAAGATCTAGTACTCTGCAAACGATGCCAGATGGTCACACTGGAAATTTTCTTCTCAGAAACAGGTGCATGTTCCATCTCACTATGCAACCCAAGAGATCAGCCTGGCTTTGCCTTTGCTGTCAACTATTTTGGAGCCAATTCTTAGCAGGGAGGCATTTTTCTGATATTTTTCATACATAACTGCCAAGCAGATAGTAATCACTCAAAGACACCTCTTGGTGATCTTTTAAATTTAAAATCTGTATCTGACACTGTTTTCCCCTCAGCACCATCTGCTAAGCGCCTTCTTAAGATTTCCTCTTATACCTGTGTGACTTAAGAGGCAAAGTAGAGCTACTTATTTCAGCCCATAATCCCAAACCTTTGCTAAAGACCAAGTCAACTCTCACCCCTAAGTCTTTCCTATCTCTGTAAAGAGCACTACCACCCACCAAACTGCTTAAGACAAACACCAACAATGGTTATCACTTTTGTTCTGTAACATCCTACTTAAATCCACCCATTGGAGTTGGGTGGCCTTGTCTGTTGACCCTATCTCCAAATTACATACCTAACCCTAGTTTCCTATTGTTTCCATTGTAGTTCAAATCAAGCTCCTCTTCCCTAACTGAACTCTGACATTTTTAACTTTTAAAATCTATTCTGCACCTAACACCCTGGCCAAGCCTTATAATGTCAACCAGATCCATTCATTCCCCTAGAAGATTCACAAAATATTTTGAGAACTTGTTTGCTGACCGAGCCATAGGGCCCTAGCCCCATTTCATGTACTCTTCCCTGCTGAGAATCCATCTACTACCTTTTGCAACCCACATATGCTCCTGCCTCCATGGGGGTCTTTGACCCTCCAACATACAGAGCAAATATTAGCTTTATAGGCTTCCAGTTTCTGATCCTGCTGGGTAAGATGTGTATCTCCAAGATCTTCTTGGAACTTTCTCTTTCTTCTCTTTCAGGCTACAGAGCAAACAAAACCTCCTCAGATTGCCCAGCCTCCATATCTTTGAATCACATGGCTCTATTCTATTTTTTTTTACAGCACTTCATTTTTGTCTAAAATTATTTGTTCAAGTGTACTTATTGTCTACCTCTCTCTGCCTAGTATAAAAACTCACTGAACTTAGAAACTGTCAGTCAGTGCTGCATCTCCAGGATATAGAAGCATGAGGACATAGCATCAGCATTCAGGGAATAGCCTTCAGCTGGGGGTCAGCTACAAAGGCAAAAAGGGCCAGTGTTTATTTCACTGTGACCAAGAACTCTTCCGACATCCTTAATGAACATTCAGAGAGCAGTATCTTGGTGGGATAAGTAAAACAACATTAAAGGACCTAACTCCAATTTCCTGGGTGGGAAGGATAGATTGTATATCTATAAAGATCAAGTATATGCAAGTAAAATCTGTTTTCTATTGAGCTTCAATTTTTTAAGCAGAATGAGGACGTCTGAAGCATTTGGCCAAATCCACTTTAATGTATTTTTAAAAAACTATTGACATCCAAAAAAGAGAGATGCCTGACATAGTATTCTGCCACTGAAAAATAATATGCGTGACCATTTAGAAATTACATTCTGAATATCCAAAAGTAGAAGATGGGTTTCTTGTAAACTTGCCCTTCTGACCTGTCTTCTAATCCCACTTGGGCTGCTCCAGTTTAGGACTCCTCGCCTATATTTTTCATCCTCAGAAAATAAGGAAGATCTTCTGTATCTTTTTCAATCCCTTTTTGATAATTCATTGCTAAACCAACACTGTTGGATCCTCAAAACTTGCCATGTTCATTGCACTCACTGTCTACGCGCAGCCTGCATTATGAGGACCTCTGGTGTCTCACTGCAGCAGATCTACAGCCCACAGCCAGCCAGAGGCGTATCTTTGTTGATTCACCTTTCTCCTGGAGGTGTAGAACTTGGGATCAGATCAGAGAGAAGACACGACACCAAGGAACTTTGGAATACATGTAGCTTTCTATTATGCTAGCAGGCTAGGGGACAATGGAATACAATTCACCAGTCTTGTCTTGCAGTAAAATAGTTCTTCATAAAGGTTTTTAGAAGGTAGTATAAAAGGCAGATAGGTAGAAGGATATTGTATAGCTGGCTACATGTCTTACCATACATTGCTAGGCAGAATTTATCATATGCAAGCTGAGGTTACTATCATATAGCAAGAAGGTCCAGGTTATGGTGAGCAGGAAGAATAAATCATTACCTAACACAGAGCCAAGCTGTCCTTGAGGTGGTAAGTCTTTGGAAAACTTGAAAGAAGCAAAACGTAACAGGAGTCACTC
>PVKN010042205.1:0-10427 GCA_004027915.1 Capromys pilorides
GCCTCTAATGCTGCATCTTGGACAATGAGAAGAGACCATCCCTAAGCACTTCACCACTCACAGCTCAGCTGGTGTCCTCCAGAGACTGGTTCTCTTGTCCCTCCCTTGCCTTACCCACCCCTCCTCTCATGGGCAGGCTGCCAGGCATCTTGAGAAGAACCTGGCTCTGTATGTTTGTACATATTGTACACTCTTGAGTGTGAATAGCTCTGTGTGTGTGTGTGTGGATGTAAGAGAGAGTGGTTCATGAGGGGGGGGCTGTGTGTGTAAAGGGCCCCTTTCACTCTTGTGTTAACTTCTCCTGGGGTACATGTTACAAGAAAATAATATCCTGTCCATGTTTTGTTTACTTGGAGAAGAGATTGAAGCTTTTCGTTGCCTTATCTAGCTTTGGCTGGGTTTCTGTTGGCTATCATTGTCATCTCCAGGTAGATGGCAAAACAGGCCACACAGAATGCAGTGTGGCCCATCCCTTCCCATCCCCCACCCAAGAGGAAGGTTCCCCCACCCTCAGACGTGATCTCCTCCTCATGTCTTCTGGGGTCTTTGAAGTCCCAAGATAACACCATGGGGTGTCTGGGGAGCCATCTCTACTTCCAGTCCTGAAGCAAATCTGTCTCATGTTGCCTTATAAAAAAAAAAAAAAACAAGCTCGTAATGAATGTTTAGCTTTGATCGGTTAAGACCAATCATGGAGTAAGTCATAAAGAATAACTTATCTGGGAGTAGTGTAGGGAAAGCAGTAGTCTGTTTAAGTTGAGAGCAGGAGGATGCAAGAAGTGGGGAGAGGGAAGGACCAAAATGACTTTTCAAAGTCTCCTCCCCCAGGAGTCATTGCCCAGTGTGGGATGGGGGTAAGAAGGTGACAAACCATATTCTTTGGTATTGTATTGATCGTTGTAATAACATTTGTAAAATATGTGGGGAAAGAGGGATCATTCATTTTCCTTTCATGGTGTTCATGTGTGCCTGAATCTATACAACTAAAATGAGGCTGTCCACCTGACTTATTTAAATATTATGAGAGAATAGAAAGTAATTGTTTGTCTAAAGGTTCCAATGTGCACTCTTAGCTCCTGGCAGATAGGCCAGCCTGGCAGAGCCAAATGTTGCTGCTTGGTCAGAGAGAAGGTAGAAAAAAGATGCATCTGCCACTACCCGTTTGTCCTCTTGAAGCAATGCAAAGAAAAGATTGTGAGGAAGCAGTTGTCTGATGGTACTGTGCAAAGGATGAACTACATAATGAAGTCAATTTCATTGATAAAAAAAAACAAATGTGTATTTTAAGATTTTTTCAGTGTAGCATACTAAAGCTCAGCCTTGGGAGCCTTTGGTTTTTTTGTTTTTGTTCTTGTTTTTGTTTTTTAACCTTCCTGCTAGGAATCCACTGGGAAAGTATAAAATTCTCTCAAAAGATGGGTTGCCTGCATTGAAAGCCTCTAGGTATCTTCTAGAACAAAATGCTAATAATGTTTTTTTTTCTTTTTTTGGTTGCTTGGGAGAAAGCCTTTTAGCATTCTTTTGGATATCCACAATAGGTCCCTCTAGCACACAACACACTCACGCACTCCGCTTTCCCATCTGGTTCATTTCATCCCCCTAAAAAAAAAGAAACAGGCTCTCCCAGTCTTATTATGTTTCAAAGAGCTACTCTGTCTCAACCATAACCACCCTGCCAAGAGAAGGGAAGATAAATAACTCGGGCTTAGCTACCTTGAGATTTTGGGAAGTGTCCTATTCCAGCTGAAGATGGAGACAGGAGAGGACAGAGTAGCAGCTCAAGATGCCCTTCAGTGGCTAACATGGTAGCTGCTGGGGGATTTTCATCCCAGGTGTCTGTGTTCATGTCCATTTAAGCCTCTGGAGTCAGATACCCCTCCAAGTGACCAACATTCCCAGGGGAGCCCCAAGGAGGCCTGGCATCAGGGAACCACATCTGGAAAACCCTAGAAGGATTGTCATATTCCCTTGGGGACTCTCCATCTTTAAAAGAAGATGGCAGCAACTTTGTAAACTTGCTGCATCTTTACCCCATGCCCTGGGCTGCAGCGTGTCATCTCTGTGTGCATGCTATAGTTGACAGCATGAGGCTGCTCGGGTCTTGGTGAATCCTATAGCATACTTCAGCGGGGTCGCTTTCTCCCTGCTCTCCCCACTCCCCCCAATGCCAGCAACTTTCATAGTATTACCCATTTACTACCCTAAAAGGGCAGCTCTTCTGTAAAATGCCATGCCTTGCAGCTTTACAAAGCAAAACTGTGTATTCCGTGGAGAGAGAAGAGTTGCTCTCTTCTTTTAAAATAAAAATGGACTGGACAGGTGAATGCATGCATGCATGTGTTTAGAGTTGCTTCTCCAAAAAAAAAGAGGTGAAGGCAACTATTAAAATATGAATGAGGGAATGGACAAGATTAAGGCCTAGCTCAGGTAGTGAAACCTTTGCCTTAGCAGAGGTTTCATGACGAAACCTTCAGAAGGGGAACCCTTATCTTTGGGGTTAAAAAGAAAAAGCCCTTCTTTGATAATATATTAGCAGTCTCATCACCTAATTGCTGGCTGAGGCAGAAAAAGAAAACAGAAAAGTTACAGCATTGCCACTGACAAAGAGGATGCTACAATTGCCTTTTCCCTTGTCCCTAGTTGGTGGGATCAAACCAGAATAGGAAATCCAGTAGTACTTCTGAGGTTGATGCCCTAGCTTTCAAAAAGATTTTATCCTAAAAATCAAACTAGCAGGCAAGCAAACACCTAACAAATCAAAAATTACCAAAGAACAACAGCAAAACAAGAAAACCTAAAGATTTTTACTTCCTATTCTTATCCCCTCTCCCTGTAACTGTGACATCCTTGCATTGTTCTGTTGCCTGTGTGTCAAAAAAAAAAAAAAAACCTTGTGGATGTTGGAAACTATTTGAAAATGTATTGTGTGGAATGTAATAAAATGATGATATTTTTATACAAACATCTGGGTTTTTTTCTCTTTGCTTGTGAGAACAAAGTTGGAGAGTAGGCTTTGAACAAATTGATGTTTCCAGAGTTTACACATTGCCTTCTGGGCTACAGGGGATTTCTGTGGGAAGTAGGTGGGTTTTTTTCCCTTCAAGGCTGAGTGCCAGCTCTTCTTTTTATTTTCATTACTGCTTGTTAGGAGTTTTATCCAATTTGTGCAGCTGAGCCAACTTTGATGATTGGTGTGGGATTTTGTGAAAGTTGCTAGGTGCTAAATTGCTAAATGTGATTCCACAAAATTTCTCTTGATGGCAAATCCCCTGAGATTGGACTCTACTTTCAAAAGGCCCCAGGAGGAGTGGACCAGCTAAGCTGAATCACGCATTCAGCTCTGTGGAGACAGTTCACTTCCTTTGGCAAAGCAGTAGCAATGTCTTAGCCTCACCTTCCAAATTATTACTTCCATGGGGATGTTGATCTCCAGTTTATGAGTGATTTCCCAATGGGGGAAACAATCCAACTTATAGGATATTCAGGGCTCAGATATTCTAGACTCCGTTTTTAAACAGGTAATGAAGATAATTATGATTATTTGTGAGCTTTGACTGTCAGAGTGGAACATTTCATAAAAGAAATACAAAATATAGAAAGACCTTGTACCTGAAGCAACTTAGCCAAAAAACATATATATATATATATATATATATATATATATATATATTTAGCGGTATCTTTGGAAGAAATGTACAGAAAATATAATCTCTCCACGGCTCAAAGTTTATCCATAGTGGTCAGGGGTCAGAAACAGGTTTAAAAAAAGAGTTCTCCGCACCCCACCTTTATAGGGTGTATCTAGAGTCTTCCACTGACCCAAGAGCTTTCCTAGGAGGGCCAAGGACCATGCCAAAAGGCTTCAAGGAAAAGCACATTCCCAGCAAACACCTCTGCCAGAGCCCTGTTTTTGTAGGTCTTATCCAAACTTTAATCCAGGAAAGATTACTTTTTATGGCTGGAAAGCCTCTCAAGTACTGTCGAAAGGAAACAAGCTTCTGGTTTTCAGATCTTACGGGAAACCACTCATACAGGTGGTTCTGGAGAGATGGCATTATCTGTCCTCTGCGGGAGAAGAGATTCAAGCATCCATGGCTAGAACTTGAAAACATTTGCTCCTCCAGTGCCAAGCACATTTACTCTTTGTGTGAACATTTGGCATTCCTGACAGCCATTTGTTCCCATTAGTAAAAGATAAAATGCAAACATCTCAAAGGTGTTTCTTTCAAGCAAAGATCTTAGTCAACATCTTCCTGAGCTGTGCTAGAACCAAATTTACCAGACTGAATTAAATGAGCCGTTATTCATGACTCATTAGCATTACTATTTTAGAAGCCACTTTTGGGACCAGTGTCATCTTGGTTCTAGTCCCAGGACTTACTTTAGGGATATTCTTTCACCCCCAAAAGGGCAAAGACTAGAACTCAATCTTATACACTGAACTGTTAACAGTAAACATTCCTTAGTGTATTTCAAATTTAGCCCAAGCATAAATATTACAGAAGTTATGTTTCTATGGATCATAAATACCAGATGTCAAGGCCCAGCATGGTCTGTTTGTGTTCCTACCTTCTACTTTATGATGGTTTAAATGTGTGTTCTTGCTTCAGCCACTGCCTTTCCCGCTGAAACACCAAACCCCAGGCAACCCAATGTGTTTGTTTTCCTCACCCCTCTTCACTACCACTGGAGTTGTTTTGCATACACGTTGCAGCCGTTCTATAATCTATGATGAAAAGAGCTTCATTTTGAAGTTGTTATTTGTCTGCCTCATGGGCTGCACATCTAAGCCAAACTGCAGATCAGTAGGTGCGGACTTGTTTTTTCTCTTTAATTGTGTAGAGCTCTGGGGCTGTCACAGCTGTAATTTGCCTTTCATCCACTTCATTGATGGCCCAAAGAAAACACAAAACAAATCCAACTGGGGGAAAAGAACGGGAGAGTGGAACACCGGCTGATGATCTTACATCAGTGGTGTGGTGGGGAGGTACCTTATATAAATAAGCTAGAAGCCAGGAATAGTGTAAGAGTTAATTAAGCCTAACACAGATCAGGTGCCCTGGAGCATGTATAGAGGTCAGTTATAATCAGAAACCCACACCCTTAGGAGTCTTCAAACCACAAGCCTCAGCCAGACTGTGTTTTCACTGACTGCTTGGAGTTCTGTTTGGCCCCAACCATTTGGGGGACAAGCACAAGCCCTTCCTGCCCAAAGACCCATGGGCTGGAGCCCAATGAAGGTCTCTGTGTAAAGTAATTGTTCTTGGGTTCTCTGGTAAATGAAAAAAGTAAAGTAAATTTCCTTAGGCACTGGACCAAGAAATGAGAGGGACCACAGGAAGGATCAGCAGCAGAGGCACTGGCGGTGGGACTGGCCGTGGGGTGGGGAAAGATCTTTCCTTGGAGACACGTTGCTGGAGTTGTTGATCTGAAATGATGTTGTTGAGAGACCTTTGAGAAAACTACCTGGCTACATTTCTCTTCATTTCATTTCACAACTTATACATGATTGTGTTTCCAGAAATGGTGCAGATCTCAGAATACAATATGCAGAACATACAATAAAGGTATACAATACTACACAAAAGCAAAAAGCCCATTTCCTTGTTGACCAATTCTACTCTTCACCCAAGAGGTGTCACCAGATAAGATTTGAGGCCTCGTTTCTAGGTTGTGTTTTATACATTTAAGAACATACATGTTCCTGTCAAGTGTGTGGTTTGGGCTAGCTGGGATTTTGTTTTGTTTAATATAAATGGTATGATAGGGTTTATTCACTTGGTTGGACAACTTGTATCTTTTCATTGACAATGTCTTGAGGTTACTTCAAGACACCTCAAAAGATTTACCCAATCCTTTGTAGCTGTTTCGTGGCACTTTGTACTGTATTGATTTGCCGTGGTTTACTAACTGTTCCCCTCCACCCCTTGTAAGCATTTAGGTGTGTCTAGCTTTCGTTTGTTTATATGTTTTACCTTTATAAGTAATATTGTAATGAACATCCTTGGAATTGCCTTTCTAGGCATCTGTTTCTCTCAGATACTTTCTGGGTCAAATGCCGTTCCTTTACTTAAATAGTTACTGCAGATAAGTGGTTGAGGTCTTAGCCCCATTTTGGAGAGTAACAGAAACTACTTGCCATCCTGGATTATAAAATCCCCTGCCACATTCATATAAGCCATAGAATTTCGGTGGCCATTGTTTTCGCTAAAATGGGCCTTGAAGGGAAGACTTTGGCAGTTTTCGCTGAAGGGAATTTTAAACCCAGAAAGTGCTTCCCTGCCACCAGCTCATACGGAATATGGGCCTGGCTGTAAGCAAAAGCTCTAGCAAAAAGAGTTAATTCTGTCCCTGGCTTCCACAGACAGAGTCTTGTTCTCCATGATTAATGAGTTCCACTTGGTTTCTCCAAACAGTGACTGTGCTGTGCCTGGCTGTTATTTATTTATGTTTGCTCTTTAAAAATTCATGTCAAAAACATCCTTTAAGGTCAGTGCACAGTTCTGTGCAGCAGGCTCAGGTAGGCATAGATGCCAAAAGAAAGGCTCAGCTCCTTGGGGTCTTGGGACCCACTCCATACACTGCCCTGAGAAGAGCAGACCTTCTGGGCTGAAAGAGGCATCCGGCTTCCTTCCAGGGAGGGCTGGGTCTTCTGGGACCAAAAGGAAAGCTCTGAGCAGCCAGCCGGGCAATAAAGTTGTGTCGACTTAGGTGTTTGTGTTTGTCAGCAACTCCACTGGCTCTACCTGACTCCAGCCAGGAGTGGCAAGTGGAGAACTGAGGAGTCCAGAACACCATTTCTAATAAGAGCAGTGCCCTGGCTGTTGTTGAGTGCTGAGACAAAAGGATCCTGGTCATGTGGCATGACGCGGGGTAGTAGCTACAACCAGATGCATGCTTTGTGGATTTTCTCTGGCCTGCCCAAAAATCTAGAGCTTCTGCCCCTTGGATATAAGGCTCAAGCAAACAATTCAGAGAGAGAAGGGTGTGAGCATGAGGTCTAGGGATGTTGGCCCACATACAAAATGCCTTGTTTTGTATTCTCTGCATAATGGTGCACAATTGAATCCTTTTAATATCATTAACTTACATTCCCCCAAGAAAAGGCTCTGGTCCAGAACTGGAAGCATATTATATCAGGCCTCAGCTTTCAGCAATAGTATGTCGCACTCTGGCCCAGGACTCATTAATAGGATGCCTGGACTAGAGCTCTCTGTGACTTGTTAGAAGGCAGCTCCTCTAATGAAGGGAGTGTGGAGGCAGCTTCGAGCCAAAGGTGGCCCCAATTTTTGGCTGGTCTGCTGGTTATTGAAGCTTTGTTTTAGTACAAAGAACCTTTGTGTCCCTTCGAGTTTTCTTACTAACAACAAGGGCCATGGAGAAGGGACATAAATATTTGAGGGGCTGGTGTGCACCTCCTGTTGCCTCTCTCAGGCGGCTTCTACAGCTGGTACAGAGAAGAAGAAAAGCGCTCAATCTCAATGGGGGCCACAGGTGGCTGAGAGGACTCCTAGAGAAAGCTATCTCCTTAACCACTTGTAAACCAAGGGTGATCTCCAAAACAGTGTCCCCAGGAAGCCCTGGGCCCATAAGACTACCATCATTTTATGGTTCTAATGAGGCCATTGTCCCATGGATATGGCCTGTTGTTAACTCATCCTCTTCTTCCTGCACTCGCCTGTCATAATGGCCCCTTCTCCTCTGCCATTCTTGTCCTACTATACTGCTCCTGGAAAACCACGGGTCAGATTCTATTATACAAATGTTTTTTTTTTTTTAATTTGTTCCAAGTTCAGGTGTTCTTACAGGAAAACAAATTGAATGTCAGAAGTACCATTCTGTTGTAACTACAGCCCTCACCCACCAGCAAACTACTGGGGACAATCATCACTTGATGGGGCCAAAAAAGGGACCTATCTGACTTCCAGGAACCTATCACAGTCATTCCCTAGCCTGGCTTTTAATTGTGCAGCATAGCCAATTCTCTTCATGATCTGCATTAAAAGAGTTTTTTCCAAGGACCTACAAAACAAGAGAGCCTTTAAGAAAACATAATTTTTCACAGTGTAAGTTGATGTTTTAAATCTTCAGCTCCACCCTCGCACTTGGTACCAAGCTATTTCACTTCTTGGAGCTGCAGAAATGTCTAGCCCACTGGTGAAAACTACCTGAGACAGAAACACAGAAGAATTTTCCCCTTACATCTCAGGAAAAAACAATACCACAGAGAGAGGAACCAACGTTTTTTTCCTTAAAGTTTTCAGAATTTTCCCCATTTTTCTACCCTAAGACAAAGTAACCAATCACAGAAGCACAAAGAACTCATTTCTTGCTGACATCATCTGTGAGGGACTTGGAAAAGATCTGTTTTCTTCAGAGACTTAGAGGTTTAAAAAAAAAAAAAAAATCCTGAAATTTCTCCCTTCAGCATTGTTGAGCTTTTCCAGCCTACGCCATTGTGAGGCCTGTCTTCACAGTGAACCACTTCTTTGGCTACATTTTTCTTATTTTCGTATCATTCTTGGGACCCAGTGGAGACATTGGAGCCCCAGCTGCTCATCCGCCTCCACACATGAATGTATTATTAGGTCATTTCACAGCCTTTTTGTGTGTAGTCAGGATTTTCAAGCCTTTATAGTATTTATTCCCAATAATTCAACTGAAAAAAATAGAGAATAATTAAATGTAAAATCAGCTTCATCCAATAATCTCATACCAACTGGCCTTTAATTTTCTCTTCTGAAATCATGTGAAAAACCCCCAAAAATATTTTTCCATGACCTTGCATATATTTGACTGTAGCCCAAGAGACAAAAACCCATGATAAAGGATCTTCTGGTTTCTTCTGAAGCATTGAGTTTCTAAGCTCAAGCCAAACTCAGCAAGGGACACACAGATCTCAAGTAGCCCAACTTTAAAGGAGATTTGGCAAAGTTTAGATCAACATCGGAACCTTTGGCTCCTCACTGCAACTGGGGATGAGCAAACTGAATTAGGGAAATTAGGTGTGGTGGGGTGGGAAGACCTTGAGCCAACACTAAATGTTAAACTGAATTAAGCATTTGGAAATACCAAGAAATATATACTTAGTCCCTCATTATTTCTGGTTTATTGAGATCCCAGTGTTGTGTTTCCTGCTGGGATTGAGACAGAATGGCTGAAAAAATTTTCAAAAGGCTACTCCCATCCAAATGGTCCAGTGATTTAGGGGGCGCAGGAACTTATAATCGGATTCAACGGAGTCTCTAAGTGGCTTTATCCCAAATAAATCACAGGTCCCAAACAAGGTGTTGAAAATCTGTGGTTTACTCTGTTTCACTGCTGATGTTTTCAGTGACTTATTACATTTTTCAACCCTCCTTCCTCAATTTCCTCTTTAAAGTAGAGGTGATGACACCTGGTACCTGTGGAAATGAAGGATTTCAATTGTTTCCTGTGTGGAAGAGGCTCTTTGATCCTTGCAAGACTGAGGAGCCCTGTGGCCAAGCTTCCCATAGTCTTCTCTTTCCAGTACATCTTGAGATGGGTGACTCAAGAGAGTAGTCACTCCCAAGAGAGGCTGGAGCTGGGTGAGAGTGGGCAGTGGGCAGTGAGGGCAGCAGCTCTTCTGTTTAGAAGGCCCCTGTACACCTCAGCCACAGCAGCCTTCATCTGGGAGGCCCATATTGTGGTCTAATCCTTCTGCACAAGCAATAGGATACATCAGTGGTTACTTTACAGAGAAGTACCCTGAGACTCAGGGTGATCTGGGACTTGTGGAGGCCCTCATACTAGGGCGTATCCAAAGCAAGAAGTTGACACCTGCTCCCAGTCTAGAGCTCCTCCATGTCCTCCGCCACTTCCCTTCCGGTGTAGAGTGACACATTGAGCAGTCCTGCAAGTTTCTCTGCTGTACATTTTCAGTGGCAAACCTGGACTTTTAATCCACCACTCAGTTGGCATGGAAAAGACTCCTAAAAGAAAACCAAAGCCTGTCAGTAACCGGAAATGGTCTGCGTACAAGTGACCCAGAGACAGACTGTTTAAGGTTATTCATCTGAAAGCAGCCAGTGGTTTGGAGCAGAGGGCTCAGTCCTCTGGCTGTCCTGTGAAGCTCCTTTCATAATACAGAAAGCAAATAGAGCACTGTCAGGGCCAATGTATTCACAGTAGACCACAGCATAACTAGGGGCAGAAGTGAAGGTTGTGAATTTTCCATGAGAAACTGCAGAAAAACAAACCAGTGTAGGAATGCTAACCCCAAAGGACCCTAACTTAGAAGGAGGCAGAAATAAGGGTGAGAGGAAGGGTAAATAGTGCTGGGGGAGGTCACAGGAAGGACTGAGAGTCCGTTCTTTCTGGAACCTGAGTCACACTCAGTGGGGATTTCCCAGCTAAGGAGGGAGTGTCGTGGGTGTTCTCTACCTAACACGTGTGTGGTCTCACTG
>PVKN010042206.1:0-10427 GCA_004027915.1 Capromys pilorides
TCTCTGGCAATTGCATTATGCCAATTACTATAAACATTAAAAAAACAATATGAGATTGTTTTATATAAATACATGGAATCATCTAAAAAGAAGAGCATTCATTTAGATTCTTCTTTTTCATGATTTCCCATTTCAGTATGAAAGACAGATGTCCAACAAGCATGCCAGGAAGTGTTGGTTCACATTTGCTGTCTCCAGACATGTGCATTTCTGCTCCGTCATTTTATCGCTAGCTGCTGGTCTTCACTGTCCTTAGTCTGACTCAGATAAAGCGCTACAACTAATAAATATTAGTTAGTGATGGGATAGCTCAATCCCCGGGGAAATAAGAGATGCAAATTCCATGAGAGATTTTATTCACATTTATATAAGTAAAGGATGGGATTTTTAAAACCAATTTTAGGATACTAACACTTTTCTCTAGTAGGACATGTTGATGTGGCACAGCTCAGCCACAAGAGTGGCTCAAGAACAAAAGTTGACTGCACCAACATAATCACACATGTCCGGTATCAATGGTGCCTGTTGATTTGTTTGCGATGAGATTTTCTTCAATGAATAATCTAGTGTAAGCATTTTTTTTTTAATTCTCTGTGCATCATTATTTGTCTAGCCAAAAACCTATGTTGCTCTGTTTGCAGAGCACCTTTCACTTGCTAATGATCTGGGAAATTAAACAGAAGAGGGGAAGAGAGGCAAGGTTAACTTTTCAAAAGCAGGTTGGAAGGATTTAGCCTTCAACTCTCTTCTCTCCTAGGAAAACTTGCCAGATGCAGAGAACAAGGGCTACGCATGTGCAGGCACATGCCACTTAGAAACTCAGCCTGGTGGGAGGGAATATGTTCACAGAAGTCGTTTGCAAAGGGACAGCAATGAGAGTAGATGGTTTTTATTCTTTGTAGACTGGTGCCTATTCTCGTCTCTGCAGTCACTCCAGTACAAAGCCCAGGCATGTGCTCTGCTGAGATTTTCTCAACGGATTCCATGGGAATAGAAAAAAATTCCACATAATCAAGTTTTACATGGAAGAGTACCCAAGGAGTCAACATCGATCCTCAAATTGTCGATTACTTGCAATCCCAGCATAAGAAATAAAAACTCCAATTTTTGTGGGAAATCATTTGTTCTGTATTAAGGCTTTTGTTTGCCAACTTCCTTAACAATTTTGGAGGGATTAGGGATAAGAGAAATGGGCAAAGGACTTAGTGTTTGCAAACAACTGTTTATAGTTATTTGAGTTATTGGTTAATAATAGTTATTTTAATTGACATATTAGAAGTTTTAAAGTTCTGTTTTTGATTTCAAAACTGAGAGCTGCTGAACTTTAGGACATTCAAGTGTCTTGGGATTTGGAACTCCTAGTCCTTCCTTGTTCTGTGTGGGGAATGCTTTTGATGACAATTATAAAGAAGATTTTTGTGGTGGCTTTGAAACTGCTCAGCATCATAAATAGCGTTCTGCTATCCAAAAGCCAAAAAATGAGTAAATGGACCTTTGTGAGGTTTCAAGAACACTGAAAGGTAACTTCTCTGACATGAGATTTATGAATGTATAAAACTTAATAAGTAAAGAATGGATCTTTGTGTGTTTTCTTCCTAACAATGAAGTTAAGAGACCTTCTCTGGAGAGCGCAGAAACAAGGACCCGCATGTCCTTCCTCTTCTGTTCCCCCGCATCTTATATGATCTCTAATGGAACTTTTCATTTTCCTTTAAGTCACTGGTGCCACTAAATGTTTTTGTTTTTATTCTAATAAGGTTTATTATGTGCTAAAAGCAATTTTATAAAGAAATCCAAACAAGTGTTGTGTTGTGTTTCAATAAATCACATTTATGGATGTGCTCAGGAAATAAATTCTAAGTTCCACTGCAGTCATCTTGCGAAGGTAGAGCGATCTTTGCCTTAACCTTATTTTTTGTTTTCAAATAACCCATAGCTGCTCTCTTGCCTACATACTTGACCTCATAAAACCACACATTTTTGGTCTGGCCATTTGTAAACTTAAACATTCATAATGGAAGAAATGAAAAAGCCTGCTTTCTGTGGTTAAATGTAGCAGTGCACCTCCATTTTCACTTTCACCTAACCTCCAGGTAACCTGCTCAAGAGGTTAGTTTGCGTTATGCGTAGAATTTCAGTCTGATAGTAGGGAAAATAACAAATAGTACAGGACATCACATCTTCTTAAATTCTCTAGTTAATACAGTTAGGGTGTCTACCTTTTCATTGTGTAGTTCATTCAATATAAACTCTATAATTTGTCATACACTTTTTAAAATTAAGAACCTTCATATCACAAAAGCATGATGAGATTGATAAAGGTTGTGATACAACAAATTATTTTACATAATATAAAATCATTTTTTCACTGTGCTGTATTTTGAGTCAAAATTAGTGCCAAATCCACATTTACTACCAGTTTGTGCATTTGCATTCCATGTTGTAAACCACCAAAGTGCTTTTCCTGACTTGTAAATAGGATTTTCTTGGGAAGCTATATTTGTTGACCAATGGCAGAAACTGGCTTCTTCCCTAAAAACTGCCTTGAGTCAGAGATTCCAGACCCCAAGGCAAGAATTGTTTTTCTGCCCAAAATCACAGGAGCAACGTGCACGTGAAATTCACCAAGTACCTGAAACTCCCACGGTATTTCTTAAGTCAAATAAAAGCTGCCCCTTGTTTTCTGGATATGGAGTCCTTTGGGCTGTGAGGCAGGATGAGAGACCCCCGACAGGGCTGCTTAGTATGAGACCTTAGTCAAAATAACAAGAGAGAGAGAGAGAGACAGAGACAGAGACAGAGACAGAGAGAAAAAAAAAAGAAAAAGAAACAGAGCTGGTGATGTAGCTCAATGCCAAGACAATGGGCTCAATCTCTAGTACTGAAAAAAAAAAGAAAAGAAAAGAAAAAATTCCAGCTTCAGCTTGTAATTTTGATGGATTTCTTAAATCAATCAACATTGAAAACCTTGGTTAGTGATTCACGTTTCATCTGCTGATGATTAATTCTGAGTGAGCAAGGTTCTATATAAATGATTCTCCTTAATGTCTGTATCGTTTTTGTTTGTTTGTTTGTTTGTTTGTTTTTCTGAAGACCATTAGGAGACAACTAACTTGCTAATATCACCTAAAGAAATTTCATGGCTATCTTTTTAACCCATGGAGTTGGCTGTTGCCTCTTACCAAAGATGATATTTATATGAACAAAGCACTAAAACTAAAAGCAATAATGGATGTTTATTAATAATCAATAGCACTTCAACACAGAGCCAAGCACTCTGGCCACTGAGGAAGGGAGAGGCATACACAGTATTCCTTTGGTCTTCCTTGAAGTAGATTTTGGTCCCTAGCATTTGGATGGAGTAGCATTTTTTTTTCAAACATTGATGCTGTTAATATGCAGACAGATACTGTGTGCAAGTGCATGTTATTATATAGAAAATTCCATTTAGAAATGAGGTCATAGGCTGTTTTCATATTTCAAATGAACCTTATTCTTCTGTAATTTAGTAAGCTAACAGACTCTATTCCTGACCCAGTTTATCTCTGTATTCTCTGGTATTCTCTCCCAGTAGGCTTTTGTTTCCCCTAAAGTATCAACCCTCAATCACTAATAGCTAAGGAATGAATTCTTACCCTTCCTTGTGGTAAATCTGACATAGATGTTCAATCCTGTATCTGAGAGCACTCCTGTTAAAGACTGTGGTAACTCATTTGATAGTACTGTCTTGACTAGTGTTCTTCTTTGCTGACTTACACTCTGGGAAGTGCTCCTTGGAATCACCTTGTACATAAACTGTAATTCGCTTCTCCAATCATGATCTGTTTCTGTGGAAACTCAAATCAAGATACCTTTGCTAGAGCCTCCTATTCATCTGTGCTGAAAAAAATGCAGGCTCCTTCAGAAGTCAACTATATTCTGTTCTTTGCCCCCACAGTGAACTCATCATCAACTTTGTCCACTGAATTCCATCTTTCTGTAGAGCAGTAGTTTTGCCTTTCCTTGGTGGAGGTAAAGTTGATGTGACAATATTCTAACTCGCATTTCTACTTGTATCCTTTCAAATAATCTTATCAATCACTATGAGGCAAGTTTTATTAATCACCTATTAGTTCTATGGTTCTAGAATTTAAGACTTCAGTGCTTCCTGCACTCAGAGACATTATTCAGTCTCATGATTTCAAATAATACCCTATGAAATTGACTCTAGTACTTACATTTCCATATCATATCATTCCCTCAAATTCCATTGATGTTATATTTGGGCATCTACAGACATTTCATGTAAATGGTCAAATATGAATGCCTCATCTCTTCCATCACACCTCTTCTTTGCACAGCCTTCCTTGTCTCGGTTAATATTGCTCTAGCCTTCTAGCTCCTTAGACTTATAACTTGGCAGATGTCTTAATTACTTTTACTCGTTGCTGGGACAAATACCTGATACTCAAAATGAAGGAAGGAAAGGTTTATTCAGCTCACAGTTTGCTTGAGGTTTCAGTCCATATTCAGCTGGCCCAAGGCTGAGTGAAACAGGGCAGAGAGTATCCAGTTCATGGCAGCGGAACAGCAACAAAATGGTGACAGAGGCAACCGACTAACCTGGGCACAGAGCAATAGAGAGCGTCTGTCTCTCTGTCTCTCTTTGTCTTATATTCAGGCTCTCTGCTTCAACCTATCTGCCTTAGGCCACACCCATAATCCCAAAAGGACTCAGACCAATAATCTCATCCATACTAAAACACATAATCCCAGTGGATCAAGAGTCAAGTAATCCCAGCTGTACTCAGACCCATAGTCCCATCAGTACTAAAACACATAATTCCAGTGGATCATAACTCAAGTCTCAAACTCTAGAAGTCCCTGCCCCATGATTGCATGAGGCTTTGGGGGGACAACTGGACATAAACCATAACAGAGGACATCCTTAAATTTACTACTAATCTGCCAGGAAATCTTCAAGTCCGTAACTCTAAGACACACTCAGAATCTGCCTGTTCATCTTAAGCCTCTCTAGAGGCAGAGTCCTGGCTCAAGCTGACAGAAGCTTTCTCCTAGGGTAGGCCAACTTCTGCTTGTTCTCGCTTCTAGCCTTGTATCTATTCTCACCACAGAGACCTCCCTTAAACTGCTGGGCTACAGGCCACGTACTTCTAGTGAAAGCAGCCATGAAACCAACCTATCTTCTCCAGAGCGTATTTGTTAGTTTTCATCATGGGGCTCAACACCTGACACCCACACTTTGAAGGAGGAGAAGATTCATTTCATTCAGTTTCAGAGGCTTCAGCCTGTATACGGGTGGCAGATTCCAGAGGACAAACACCATGGCAGACGGTGTGGTGGACAGAGCTGCTCACCTCATGCAGGCCAAAAAGCAGACTGGGGACTAGCAACAGAGAGGAAAGGGCCAGGGACCAGGCATGACAGCCAAGCTTGAGCCTCCATAGCCACCCAGACATGTGAGCGCACAAGCCAATCGCACTGCCAGTCCAGGTCAGCTGTCACAATGTATAAAAGCCTCAGCCGACAATTGGTCTACAAGAGCTGCCTAAAGAGCGCTGAGCCTGCTCTTGCACTCTCCACCCCTCACTTCTTTCAGCCACATCAGAAGGTTTGATACAGCTGCTCTTCCACAGTTTAGAACTGTTTAGTTCTAAACATTTGTTATTTTAGCCGTGTTCTGGGTACTGAGAATGTATACTGAGCAAGATAATATGGTTCCCACAGCTTGGGGTTTACTAGGATACACTAACTTTTTAGTTATAGAGGGTCTTTTTTTTTTTTTTTAATTGGTACAATGTCTCACTATACATCTTGGACTCGTAGTGATCCTCCTATTTTCAGCCTTCCCAGTACTGGGATTACAGACGTTCACCACCACACCAGGTCTCAGTGGCCAGCATGGATGTGGTACCAGAGACTAAACCTGGGTCCTTGTGCCTGTCTGTCAGGATTTTAGACCACAGAGTTTTTTCCCCAGCCCAGGTATAGAGGTTTTTCAATAACCTAATTAACTGTACATATCTCAGGATGTTCCCACTGGATTCATGTTCTGTGTCATCTGTGCTCCAGGGATGTGAAAGACCAAGCAAGAAAGGAAGAGAAGGTGCCTACAGCAGGAAAGCCAAGTTCTCAGAGAAAGGCCATTGCATGTGGACTTATTCCTTAGTAGGTTGACAGTGCCATGTGACCACTGAGCTGCAGGGGTGCTGGGAGATGCATGTGCTTAGAAGAGTGTTGCTGCCATCGAAGAAATCAGAAATCAGGAATTTGTTGTCCTGGGTTTTTGTCAGTTAGGAATTATAGGAGAGCATGTGCTGTATGAATAACAGTTTTGGCCACAGCTGGTGTGAAATTATCCACAGTTTACACCAAGCCTTTGTGCTGCCCACTTCTGAGCATTTTCATCAAAAAGCCACTACTATAGAGACTTGTTCTTTTTTATATGTATATATATATATTGGAATAAGGGCTATTTATTGCCATTAGCTCAGCAAATGACCCAAAGTGGCCTTGTAGGACAGAATTAATTTGCAGTGACTCCAGCAGCAAGTTGACTGCCTTTTAGCTTAATAACCTGAGAACTGTCAGTATCTTCTGATGGTAATGCTAGTTGTAAAGTGCAAATAGACATTTTCCTGAAGGAAATCAAACCTACTAAGCATAGTAAATGATTATTCATTTATTTATTTATTGGTCACTAGAAGGATGAATGCATGTATGAGGGAAGGCTATTGGAGTTGGACACTCCTTAGAAACTCAAAAAACGCATTGCTATTTTGTCTTGTCTCCTTTTAACTTTTGAATTATAAAATGCAGCATCAGTTTTTCCCCTTAGAAATGAAATTTAAGGTATTTAATGGGTTTCTCATGCTGGGCAAAATAGTGAAAGCAAAGGTATTTTGTGCTCCTGTTTGTGTTGGAAATGCTTGCATTGCCAGCGCCCCCTTGGGTGCAAATGTATTCGCGCAGCAGGGCTTCTCCCGGCCAATGGGAGCACAGTTACTTGCTCAGTCTTTCTGGTCTGGGAGGTGATTTTTCCAAATAGGCACCTGAAGCCCCATTTTAATTAAGTTTTATTTTCTTTAATGAGGAAAATAGCTGGCTGAACCAAGAACAAAAGATTTATCAGTACAGAAAGTGTAGGCAACTGTTTGGCCAGGTTATGCAAAGTAGCTAATGGATCATTTCAGAGAAGCTCTGGGCAACTCATCATGCACGTATGCAAGGTAACTGTTTCTAATTTCAGTCTCAGGTTATTAGCAGCATGGAGGCTCCTAATGAGGCTGGGGAAACTCTCCTGCCAAGGCGCAGCCCATCTTTTCGTTTCCAATGACACCACTCAGAGTTTGTTTCAGCAGGAAGCAGCACTTTCGATGTTTTTGTTTTCTTTTTTCATGTTGTTCGTTTGTGAGTTTATTTCTGCCTAATTTTCTGATCCAAAATGATGCAAGGTTGACATCCCTGCGGACTGGTATTTCCTGTTGGTGCCTGGGTAAATGAAGTCAGCAAGCAAGAACGTGGTGCTTTATGGAAATTCTGGCGATTTAATGCTTCTAGAGACAGAAATAAAAAATGCTGCTGGACCAGTGGTTAATATGTTTACCCACCCCCCAAATACACATGATGCTGGGACTGGGGAGATAGCTCTGTGGCACAAGCACCTGCCTGGCAAGTGCAAGGTGGTGAGTTCCAACCCCTGTCCCGCCAAAAACAAAACAAAAACAAAAGTCCTGCCAAATACACATGATGCAATAGCCAGTTAATTTGCTTAAAGCTTTCTTAGAAGGAATTAAAAGATCCTTCATCATTATGGCCTTCTCAAAGGCAGTCTTTGCAGAGCCCCAATATTTGCTACAATTGAGTGTTCTTAGAATTGCCTGATGGAAAGAAATATGTGCTTATTAAAATGTAGGTTTTGTGATTTTTTTTCCCTAACGCCTGGGTGATGCTCAGGCTTTGCACATTTTACTGGCTTGTTTTATTGGTTTATTACAGAGTGCTGGGATCCAACCCAGGGCCTCACGTACACTGGGCAAGTGCTCTCTACCACCGAGCTAGCCTCTCAGCCCTTGAGTTTCTGAACTTTTAGCATGTTATATCAGGCTGGTTTGAGTAGGCAAGTTTAAAAAGCAGTTCTCTTACATGAACAGGTATTGTGATGGGTTTTACACTGAAAGCCCCAGGTTTAATATTATCTTTGCACATCAGTCATTTGTTCATCATGGAATGTTTATTACCAGATTACACATTTACAAAGAACTTAGTCTCCACATTGGCATGGACAATGGAACACACTATTTATTACTTTGTAAAATTGGAGAGGTCATTTTAAAAGCAATAGAGAATTTTTCCTAACAACACTCAAACTCTAAAAGCAGTAAAAGGTCTCTGAGAAGCTGCTGGTGGCTGTAACTTATCATCCTCTTTGCTCTGTATGTGTGATGGGGAGGCATGTGTGTTTCCTCAAATAGTTACTTCATTTTGAAGAATAATAAGTCATCGAAGTATAGCTTTCCTTCCTTAAATAGCCATATTTTACTAGTATGCAGGGGTAAAGGTATTTTGTGAGTGAGGTAAGCAATTTGGAGATATATTCTTAGAAAGCACCAGAAATAAATTACTTTGTACCACTACCAAAAATGAGTGAATAAACAAACACAGACTAACAGAACCCCCTAAAAATATTAGAGCCTAAAACACAGTTCCCATACGACTAAAACCAACATATTGATGAATTTCTTTCTAGTAATTTTTTGCATGTTCTATCTACCTTGGAAAGTGTATCAAGATGGGCTAATGAGGCACATGGTCCTTCTAGACTAGTAACACATATTAAAATTCAATCCATGTCAACCAATAGATTATTATCCTGTTTAAAAGGAAGAGTAAGGTAGACTGAGTAAGAAATTAAGGGCAATGAGGAGAAAAGCATGTAGCATTTTATTGGGGTATTGAGATGGTGAGGATAAAATGTGGGATCAGTGGAGTCCACTATGAAAATATAACCCTTTCCCCAGTTCTGAGACAGTCCTCCACCCCAACACACACACACAAGCACCATCCCATTCCCTATCTTCAGTAGCAGGCTGAAAAACAAAAAACAAACTAAAAAAACCACTGTAACATTCCAAACTGGGAGTCATGCAAGATTGAGAGAAAACTGACAAATGAGAATGGTGCAGGTACAGATGCAGGGGTGTGACCATCTCAAGGGGTCACTCAGACATGTTAGGGCAACCTCAGAAATCTGGAAAACCTCAGATGCTCTGGATCATTAACATTTTTGGACATACATACATTAAAAAAGAGCTCTACAGAATGAATAGGAAAAGATATGAGGGTTAACAAAGATGCTAAATGTGAGATTGTTATGTTTCCTTTGTAAAAAATAATTAAGCTATTGGGAGATAAAGATCATCTTTAAGAGTTTTCCAGAAATGTTTTTTATGGTCTTTGCAGCTGTGTTTGCCCATATTATAAATGTAGATAAATTTGATGAAAGATAAGTGATGCCTAATTCTCAGTTTAAAACCTTTGTGTACCCAAAACTAGATATACTAGTTACATTTAAGAAAGAAGTATATTCATCCACCTACTATAAAAAAGATTCATGGGTTCTCAAATGATCATGTGTTACACAAATAATATATATTAGATCATATCTAGATTCTACTGTTTCAACGTGGGAGTGCCATTTTAATGAGTTTTTCCATTTATCTGTACAATACTTTTGGCTATCAATCACATACATAGTGATATGTGGTTCCTATCCTTTATTTATTTTTTTTAACATGAGGCTTTCCCTGACATAAGAATAAAATCTATAAAACAGTAATGTATATAAACCCAAGATATTCAGTTTCGGCTATCAGATAAACAGTCTGAAGGCCACCTCTACTCCTAAGTGACCTTGGATATGTTATTTACGGCCTTTGCAGCTGTGTTTGCCCATATTATAAATGGAGATAATGATTCTTTCAACTGCATGGGGCTTTCCTGAGGATTACATGGGAAAATAAACATAACAAGCTAAGCATAGTCCTCAGCCAATTGCACGAAAATAAATTGGCTGTTATAGTTAATTTTTCATAATAGAAATTTCGGGGGAAAATGCATGCATATTATCACCTCCAAGGCATGATATTATTTTGATACTAAAATTTTCTTTCCTTGCTTGAACAAGCATGCAAAGTAAATTCATTATAAACAGTATATTTTAATTGGTTTATTAAACTTTATGTAAACTAAATAACTTCGTATTATTAAATACTGTTCCTAAACTTAATTTTCAGTGGCCACAGTTTTCTATTTGTAGTAATGCACCTATTTCAGTTAAATAATGTTGCTGATATTTACTTCTAAATCATCATTATTTTTAGAAGGCCACAATCATCATTATTATAAGCAAATAAAGCCCACAAATA
>PVKN010042207.1:0-10443 GCA_004027915.1 Capromys pilorides
CAGAAGTTCATGTCTTAAAACTTAGCCTCAGATATTTCTGCTGTGGCAACAGAAAACAGGGGAGGATAGTGCCATTTTATTTTATTTTGTGTTGGAGACAGGGTATCACTATGTTATCCAGGCTGGCCTCTGATTCTTGGTGATCCTTCTGCCTCAGCCTCCTGAATCCTGGGACCACAAGCACATCCCATCACACCTGGCATCTTTGTCTTTGCCCTTCTTCTTGCTCTCTCAGCCTCTGTTGCCTCGGTCCCTTTTCTTGGCTCCCTGGTCCCCTGCTGGCAGTCACTGGCCATGTGTGGGGCTTTAGCAGGCCCCTGCCTGCCTGTGTGCATGGTGAACCAGCACCAGTTGCTAGCTGCACAGCATGCAGGTCTAGGTGGCTCCTGTAGTCAGCATTTGTGGCAGTAAGAGGGATTCTGGCCCACTTGAAGCTCTGCAAGCCTTACCCTTGGAAGAGGGACATCTTCTGGCACCACCTCTGGTATTGGCCCACTTTTCTATTACTGTTTCTGTGGTTTCATGCTGAGGTTTTTGGCACATTGCATTTGATCTGGAGTTTATTTTTAGCAATAAAAGCAGAGTTCAGTTAATGTCAGGGCAAATGCAGAGGAAGGATTCATAAGTCTTGGGGAAAATGTGCTTAATTTTATTTCTGCTGATAACATCTGTCCCTAGCCTGCACAGTCACACTGCAGTCACAGATGCCTCTGCAGGGCCTGGCACAGAGTCTGCAGAGGCAGGAGCAATGGCTGGGTCTGGCCCTGAGGATAGGCAAGTTTCTAGGTCTCAGTCTGGTGTGTTCAGCTGCCAGGTGCATGGTGAGCATTGACCACCAGTGGCCATGGTCAGTGTCATCAGCGTCGGGCCAGGTTACAGGGTCCTCAGGAGCAGTGAGCACTGGCTCTGGTGGCAGCTCCTGTCTCCGTGTGGCCTGCTGTGGAATGATCTGCGGTCTGTTTTCTCCCTGCGTAGCCTCAGTCTTGGGCCTGAGGACAGGGGCAGTGCTTGGGAAGGGTTGTCCAGGGTTGCAGGATGTCAGGATGCTGACTTTGCCCTCGATGGTGCAAACGTCCCCCTCCCTCAGAGCTACCCACTCAAGACTTGAGGGCCGTGAGACCCACCATCTGCCCAGCTCTTTGCCATTTATAAAGCATCTTCTCCTCCTTCTTCCTTTGTTTCATTGCTGGACCTTGCAGCAATGCACGGGAGGAGGAAGATCCCTAGTCTCGCTGATGGAGGAGCTGGAGACCCGGAGAGCCTGGTGACCCCTTGTTCTGCGGTGGAGGCTCTCCCCCAAGCGCATGGGTCTTTGCAGTCTCGCCCCTACCCCAGTGGGTGCAGCCTGATCTCCAGCTTACCTCAGCACACTGCTCTGGCAGTGCCGCTCCACCTCTCCCTGTCTCTCCCCGTCTGTCTCTCTGAGCTTCCTGCAGTCTCAGGATGGGGATCGCTCTCTCCACGCCTCTTTTGTGCGAAGGAGTCTGGTCTCCTGGGCTGTGCTCCAGGCCCTGTCTGGGTTGGGGGTCTTGGGTGTCCCCACACCCACCTCTGCAGCACCTTGCGTGGTAACTGAGTTCTCAGGACATTCCAGTTCCTCCTTGCCCTCTCCTCTCTCCTGCTATGACCAGAGGCTTCGCTGGACAGAAGCCAACAAGATGAGTAAACAAACCATCTCTGTCTTTAAAGGCTTAAAATAGGCCCAGGTCGCGCTAATCTTTAGGGAAGTAGAGGCAGAGCCCGCTAAGATGAAGACACAGCTGCACATCGCCCACATGCGTTGCTGTGTCTCTCTACCGATACCTGCATCTCTGCATCTGCGGGGAGCGAGGTCTGTTGTAGCCCTTGGCCTGCAGCTGTGGAGGAGGCGGGAACATCCAGCAGACTGCCTGGCTGTGGAGTTCTGCTCTGCTGCTGTTTCACGATGCTCTCATCTATGCTGTTTCCTTGGAATCAGGCGCTTCTCCCGGAGCCCCACTTTCAGGTGGAGAATGGTGTTAGAAAGCACAGGCTTGCTGCTGCCAGGCCTTACAGGATTTCACAGAGAATCCCTCTGTTGACAGAGCTATGATGTGTGTGTGTGTGTGTGTGTGCATGTGCGTGTGCGTGTGTGTGTGTGTTTGTACACGCCAGCACACGCCTTCGCAGGTATCCATCGGTGAGCATGAAGCGAGCTGTTAGTGTATTCCAGGTCCCCAGGCCTGATGTGTCACCCCATCCCACACACCTTTTAAATAACTCCTCTCGCTCGACCCACTGTAAGGGAAGGTGGTGAAAGGAGAGGTCACAGAGTCTGCGCGGGCAGAGGCTGCTGGCTGGGGACGTCGCGCTTCTCTCCTTCAGCAGTGGGCCCAGGCCGTCTGCAAGCCAGGGCTTGCGTTACACTCGCAGGCTTTTGTACACGTGGTTCCCAGACCCTGTCCTCCCGCGTGGGTGTCCCCGTTGTCCCCGTCTTCCTCTTGCACAGCTCCCTTCCCGTTCTCCCTGCTTCTCCTGGAGCCCCTCAGCTCACCCGCTGCTGCCTTCCTGAGCCGCCTAGGCGCACAGTCCCTGGTGATGGAGCCTCCATACCCACGGGGGTCGATCTCAGCCAGCGACCTCACCCTGGTCTCCAGGGCCAGGCAGGCGCAGGAGCTGGGCGGGCCTGGTGGGGACTCAGCGGGCAGTGTCTAGAAGCCCTGGCTTGCTGTGCAGGCCCGGCCACGGGCTGATGCCTTTGTCTTCTGAGTGGCCAGGGGCCCGCCTCTCCGTGGCTTGGGCCCTGAGTCTGACAGCGGCTCAGGGGTGTGCTGCCTGTTGTCTCTATGTGTGGCCAGCCTAAAGGGGACAGTGGCCAGCACAGGTCACGGGCTCTGACTCTTGAGCCCGCATGCCCAGGAGCACACAGTGGGTTTTTAAAAGAAAACTGGAAGCTGGAGAGCAGAGGACCTTGCTCTTTTCTGATTGCCACTTGCCCAGAGTGTCACTGTCCCAGCACTTGCCAGGATGGCATTAGCCAAGGAGAAGAAAGCGTTTCTTGTCTGGGGGTGTCTGTACCCCACATCATCACCAGCCTCTGCTCAGTCATCAAGGATGACACTGTGGCCAGGCACGGCCCCTGGGTTCCCATAGCCTTGCCCCACCTTCCGCACCTCACATCGCAAGGGAAGGCGGTTGTTCGGCTCCCGTGCTTCTGTGTCCTGGTGTACGCAGGCTCCGTGAGTCTCAATAAACACGCAGCCCCTACCTACGCCTCCCGGGCTCTTGAATGCCAGGCAGGGATTCAGTTTGCGGCTTCCAGCCAGCGAGAGCTTCCCCTCCCCCGCTTGCTACCCACCCATGGCACCTTACCCCCGGCCCCCACTCATTGCTGTGCTAGGAAACTCTCATTGCCGACCTCAGCCTTCAGCCCAGGGTGCTGCAGCCCACAGCTCACGGGATTACCCAGCCCACTGGGTGTGGAGTTGATGCTTTGGGTTTTCCGTGGTGAACAACAGACCCCAGGCAGGCAGAGCTCCACCCCTTGTGTCCGCAGAGGAGTGTGATCCTGCAGGGTGGAAACAGCCGCTTCAAAATACGGCACGGACAGTGCTCACCCAGGAAGTGAGGCTGCCGGGGAGAAGCGGGCTGCAGTTTCGGGTGGGGGGGGGCTCATCTGCGCAGAGGGGCCCCCAGGAGGCTGGCTGACACACTTCCTGTGGCCCATGTCGCTCACCCAGGCTGGAGAATCTCCTGCTACCTGCTCACTTCTGCCCCTTATGCACAGGATGTGAAAAATTGCCTACGGAGGAAAAATAATTCTCCCTCCATGGGTTTTTCCCTTCACACTTACGTCTGTTTGGGCTGCTGTACACAGAACTGCAAATGGGACCGCTTATGAGCCCCAGAAACTTGCTGTTACAGCCTGGAGAGGATGCAGGTCCAGGGGCAGAGCTGGGGCCACTTCTGTCTTCTGAAGCTGACTGCTCGCTGGGGCCTCCCCCAGCAGGAGGAAGGTGGAAGACGGGCCCTCCTCAGTACAAGCGCTGATCCTACTCCTGAGGGCTGCGCTCCACAGCCCTCCAGCCGCTCCACCCTGCCTCCAGGCGCCGCCTCCCTGGGCTGGGGTCCCCGCACATGAATTCTAAGGCGCAGGGGTATTCAGGTCACAGCAGCCCCTGTGACGTCACTGTGATGTCACCTCTGACCAAGCCTTCAAAAGTCTGCATCACTCTGAAGCTGAGGCTCAGTTCCTCGGGGGCAAAGGGAGGCAGCGTAATGCGTGACGTTTCCAGGGCTCGAGGAGCTGGCTTCCTTGCGCGTGCTTTGTTTTTCCTGTTACTCGTTTTTTCTTCAGCAGGGTGTATGGATGCACTTGTTTCACTAGGGCTGCCAGAACAAACCGCTACAAACCAGGTTCCCCAAACCATACAAGGGCCTCCTCTCTACGTGCATGGAGGCCGACAGTCTGTAGAAACATTCTTAAGACCACGTTCCTGCCGGGGGCTCTTGCGGGCAGTCCCACTTGGGGAGTCTGTGCTTTGGGGTGCATGTGGTCCTTTGGTGTTTATCCGCCCCACCCCCTGACGCAGCGCATAGCCTGGCGTCAGCCTCGCCAGGCTTGCTGCTCCGTGGCACGGCACACAGTGTCCCAGCGGCCAGGGGTTCTGCACCCTTCCCTGGGCCCAGATCCGGAGGCACCGTGGCAGGCTTCTCTCCTCCCTGAGGACATCGGCTCCCGCCCGAGGCTTGAGACAGTAGCACTGAAGACTTCTCCGCAAGGAGCTTTCTGTTTTTTATGTTGTAAGCACCGTGTTGGGAGCTATTTTAGAACTGCGTAAACGTTTCTCCTTTGTCATTGATTTTGGTGACCTGATGTTCATATCTATTCTTGCCTGAAACGGTTACGGTTTCCTCTTTGGCCAAGCAGTTTCTTTTGCCATCATTTGTCAGTTAGAATCCTACAGCAAGAAGTCATCTGCCTTTATTTTCTATTAGAAAACATTAATTGTTTATATCAGGAAGGGCCTAGATTCTTAACATCTTGGTTGTAATCTATGACTACAGTTATTTTGTTCCTTAGATTTTCTTCAATTTAGCCACTAGCACACCTTTCCTTTTTGGTCCCACGTCCGGGATTTTGACATTTCTCCATTATTATTTATTTATTTATTTATTTATTTTGGTATGAGGGCTTGAACTCAGGACTCTGCACTTTCCGGGCAGGTACTTATTCTACTGAGCTATCTCCCTGGCCCCTCCATTCCTTTTTGAATTTCGCCTTATGTTCTCTCCAAGACTCACCGTGTAGCAAGCCTCTTTAGGCTGGTGGCCAGCCCTAGCGCCTGCGGTGTGCTTGTATTATCCTGATTAATGAGGGGCAGCTAACAGATGAACCCAAACTGAAGGACATTTTATCAAGTACCTGGTGAGAGGACAAATAGTAACTGAAGGAATTCTGGGGGCAGGGAGATAATGCAGTCGCTTAAGAGCCTATCTGGCACACGCAAGGTCCTGAGTTTGATTCCCAGTACAAAAAAAAAAAAAAAAAAAAATCTTTGAGCTTTATAAGGACTCAGGGCCGTGACAGCTAAATGCAGTATTTAGGTGTGTTCTGTATTGCAGAGAGGCATTCTTGGCAAAATGTGAATGAGTCTTGTGATTAAGCAATGGTATCTGCTAGTTTCCTTTTTATAATTTGGTACAGGTTCTCACCAGGCAGCTGCAGATTCATAGTGATCCTCCTGTCCTTAGCCTCTCCAGAGCTGGGACGACAGGCATACACCACCATGCCCTGTCTCAGTGGCTGGCTCAGTATGCCCAGGGGATCAAACCTTGGTCCCTTCGCTTGCCTAAGGTAGCTCTTAGTCCCCTGGGCTATCTTGCTGGCCTCTACTATTTCCTGATTCACCTAGATAATTATACTGTGATAATATAGAAGAACAACATTGAACAATCACAAAGCTATATAAGAATTCTACAGATTTTTTCAACTCCTAATTTTTTTGTTACTGGAACTTGGACTGAAGGTCTCGTGCTTGCTAGGCAGGCACTGTGCTGCTGAGCTACATCTCTAATTAATTAATTAGAAAGTTCAAGATTATCTCAGAATGAAAACTAAAAGAAGAAACTATTCAATATCATAAATTCACATTTTCCAGCACTAAATGTTATCCGTCATTAGTTAACTGACCAAATCATGTCTCAGTACTATTTGTATAGAACTGACCCATTTCTGTAAAAACAAGACAGAACAGATACATCTTTAGCTACACACAGGAGAAATTCTGAGAAAGGTCTGCGTTTCCTGTTAGCAGACATTTCTTGTAACTGTGATTGGAAGGTGTGAGGTCGTGAGAGCTTTTACTTTTTGATCTCTTTAAAAATAAACAGCGTGTTTTCCTACTGTAATGGGGAATCACGCAGTGGCTGGTGTGTGGGTGCCAGCCCGCCTGCCCGCCCACCTGCTGAACTCTGAGGCTCCTCATCCAGGTCCTGGCTGTCTCTGGACAGCCAGAGCTGTGTACTCAGTCTTGCTTGAGACTCACTCAAGTTTTCCTGGCCTCTCCCCCATGTTCTGCGAAGTGCATCACTCACAGGTGCAAACCAGCCTGCAGTCCAGACCCCCACAGCAGTGCCAGCCGCTCCTCACCTGTACCAGAGGGAAGGCAGCTGTTGCCCTCCTTTGAGAACTCTAAGAAGAACTTTCTTCCTAAGCTCCAGTCACTTCCACCTCCCTGAGAAGTACAAGTTAGAAATATGCAGAGCGAAGTTGTCCTCTTCATGTGGAGGAGCTTGGCTCCTCCACATCCTTAAGGAGCTGTCCTCTTCTGTTGCGACTACAAGGGGCAGGATTTCTCCCCGGCATCTTGGTTTCATAGACAGGCTTGAGCTGTGGTAGGCACTCTGATTGGAGAAGGGAAGAGACAGGAGGGGAGAAATGTCCAAGCGAGGGCTGTGTGCCCCGAACTGCCGCAGTGTTGGTCACTGTCGCCTCCTGAGCCTGGAGGACGCTCTTCCAGCTTATCAGTAAGGGACTGAAGCAAAAAGGCTCAGTCTATGGCCTTGGGGGTTTGCTGAGCCGGTGAGCAGCTGGCCCTGTGCCTACCAGGTCATTCCTTCCTTCCGCATAGGCTCCTTCTCTGGCATGGTTTCCTGCTGCTTCTTTCAGCTCTGTTCCTCTAAGATCTCAGGGCTCCTCGACAATGGCTTCATTTTGTCTTCTGGTCTCTTCAGCGATGTCTCCATGGACAGAACGTGGGCAGTGAATAGAGTGGCAGCACCGTGCGTCAGTAAGGCCACGTAGTCTGTGACTGTCTTCTTCGAGCTTGGCTACGCAGGCAGTGGCCAGGTATTGTATTATTGTTCCTCTTTGTCTCTCCTGAGGCTGGCCAGGGGCCAGAGGCTTCCCAGGGCTTCAGTAAGCTGTCTCATGTCTGAGCTCATTGAGAGGGTCAAGCCCTGGGAAGAGGTTTTTGCAAGCTTGTGAGCACTGTCCAGCTGTTTCTCCTACAGAATCCTGGCCTCATATTCCTCGACACCATCAAGTGTAGGTGAGGCAAGCTTAGCGCATGTCATGCTTGTGTCAGGGCTGTCTGTGAGCTCGTGACGGAATATCCAGGTAGCCAGGGGCACAGCTCACACCGCAGAGCAGACTGGGTGTCTGTTCAGTTCTTCAGTGGAAGTAATTTTTGGGGGGAGCAGAGGTAAGGACAAAAATGAGTGAGAATAATCTCTCCATAAGAATAGTCACCTAATTGCTAAGGTAAAAGAAATGATGCTGCCTGATGTGGTCAGACATTGTTTCTGCTCCAGTCAAAAAGGCATTGCATAACAAGGTGTACGATTTTAATACTCGTACCATAAAGGGCTATACATACACACATACATACATACATACATACATATTATAATCTTTCTATTGTTTTTTGGAACAGGGTCTCGCTATGCAGCTTGGTCTCATAGGATTTCAGGGCCAGCTTGGTACAGGGCTGGCATGACATGAGCACTGGGGATCGGACCTGGGTCTCTGTGTTTGTCAAGCAGGTGCTTAGACCTCCGAGCTATCTCTCCAGCCCAGAAAAAAATGTTTAATAATTCTTTTTCTTTTCCTTTTTCAGGCTGCCTTTGTTAAATGGCACCCGTAGGGGAAACATTAATTGAACCATGAATTTCTTTCTTTCTTTCTTTCTTTCTTTCTTTCTTTCTTTCTTTCTTTCTTTCTTTCTTTCTTTCTTTCTTTCTTTCCTTCCTTCCTTCCTTCCTTCCTTCCTTCCTTCCTTCCTTCCTTCCTTTCTTTCATTTTATGTCTTTGGTGTTCAGGGTTTAGCACACAGCTTCCACTCCTAGTGATCATGCTATTTCAGCTTCCCTAACACTGGGATTGCAGGCACGCACCACCATGGCATCTGGGTGGCCAGCACAGTGTGCCTTGGGCGGGACTAGCACGGCATGTCATGCTGGGGATTGAACCCGGGTCCTTGTGCTTGTCTAGGCAGGCGCTTAAACTGCTGAGCTCTCTCTGCAGCCCCACTTTCTGGTTTTAATATATGAAAACAAATAGCTGTTATTGAACATGACTTTAACTGGAGCTCTGTGAGCCTTCCAAATTGCGATCTTAAAAGTAAGAGAATAACATTTGCTGCAGAGTCTCCTAATGCTTGGTGAATTCAGTGAAAGTGGTGGTTGTGCAAACGGCCTGCACCTGTGTGAGTGTGTACACATAAACAGCCATGTGTCCGCATAGTGTTGTCCTAGTCTTCAGCGCTTCAGGTGCCCGAGCAGTGGCCAGCATTATGTCTAGGGTGCAGTGCTAATTCTGCTTGAATCTGATTGTATTCTGCAGGGCATTTTAACACCTGATCTCTTTGATGGATAAGATTGTGATATGAAAAATAGATTTCAGCAGAAGCTATAGCTCCATCAACATATTTTCAGAAAAGCCAACTGATAACTAAGTATCTCCATGGCTTTGCAGCAAGAATCTCACAGTGCTGAGCAGATGACAAGACCACCCCGACAGAAGCTGCCTTCTGGGTGGACTCGGCCCCAGCAGCTGCTTCTCAGTGTTCCAGAACGAGCCTCTCTGGACTTGCTCCTCAAGCTTCTGCCTGACAGTGCCTCAGACAATGGCCTGCCTCAGGTTCCTGCCTGCGGGGGAGTGGTGCAGTCCGCTTGCTCTCCCTGGGTCTTACAGTCGTGCCCACAGTTGTTGGCCTCCACTTTCAGGAAGCCACTCCTGCCATGGAGCTTTGGTCTTACAAACCATGAAAGGTCCTCTGTTTGCTCTCACCTGCACTGAACGCCGAGGCCACAGTCACAGGGCCTCTCCTAATGCTCGTTCCATGTGAGTGGACACTGTGGCCATCAGCCTCAGCTCTGAAGATGTAATCCATCCAAGAACTTGGACTTTGCTGGTGAATTATTTCAGAAGATCAGTCTGGTCCCAGGTTTTCTTCACAACAGCAGCATCTCAGATGGCTTTGATGACTCTAGCTCTAGGGCGCTGATGGTCTCCGAAGCTGTCGGAGAACGGGCCTCTGGCAGGTAGAAGGTAAATGCTGCCTTCAGCAAGTACGCATCAGTCTGCTGTGAGGATGTGGGCAGACGCGGGGTGAGGTCTGGGCTGTACTTGTGTTACAAGGTGCTTTCAGAGTGCCTCTCTTCCGGGCCTCATGCTAGGCACTGGAGGGGGGAAATCTGCCGTGGCTGTCCGGCTTCGAATCCCATTCCTGAAGGGTAAATCCAGTTTTGGTAGAGCTAACGCATTTGCCGGCTGTGCTCCCAGTATCATGGTGCCTGGTCCAGGGTGACAGCCCATCTGTACCCGCCTATGCCTCCTATTATATTTCGTCCTTCTAAAATGGAGCTAATTACATTCACTTCCTATAAGGCTACTATGAACATTAACTCAGGACTTGACTGGCCCTGGCTAGGTAGGGGCTAGTTAGGGCTCTATAATGACTTACCTGTCCATCCTGAGCATTTTGCTATAGTCGTGGCCTTGGGGATAGGAAATATAATTCTTTCATTTCTCAATTACTAATTTCATTCATTCATTCATTCATTCATTCATTCATTCATTCATTCATTCTTTCATTTACCACACCAATTCATTTCAAGCAATACATCATGAGATTATTAAGTTCTAGGGGCTCAAAGATGGAAAAACTTTTATAGAAGTCTTCATGGTCTTCTGGAAAATGTGGAGATACAGGTTTGCACCAGCACAGCTACTATGATACCTGGGCAATGAGAAATGGGAATGCAAGGGTTCATAGGCTTTGAAAATGTACATGGGCCTAATACAGAGGTGTCCGTGCCTCTCCCTGAGTCCTGGCTTTTTGATGGGAGGTGTTATGTCCCAGGTTTTTGGTCCCTGCGTGGCCCAGAAGGTACACAGTGGGTACATGCCTTTTCTCCAGGAGTTTGTCCTTCTCCCCAAATAGAAGGTCGGCCAGTTATTGTGACACTGCCCATCAATGC
>PVKN010042208.1:0-10427 GCA_004027915.1 Capromys pilorides
GTGTGGAGCTATTTGATTAAAACTTGGTCCACTGTACCTTTGTTGACTGATCACCCTGAATGAAATCCTGCTCTGCGATTCCATTATTCTCCATTGTTTATGAGTACTGTCACTATGGAAGGCAGTGCGTAAGGTCATCAAAATGTTTCCCCACACGCACACCTCTCACATTCTTCTGGCACATGAGTCTCTGCTTCCTCTCTCCTACACTGATAAAACCCAACCTCAGTATTGTGGCTGCTGAGATACAAGAGCTAATTTGGTACAGAACAAAACCTGGATGCGTATTGAGACATGTGTATTTACTGGAAGCTGGACAAGATGAAACTAATGATTCCAAGCATGATTCGAGTACAGCTACTGAATCTAAAGGATACACTGTGAAGATGACGCTAGACAGATATTTTACTTAGGAGTAACCAAAAAGAAAATGACCGTCACAGAGCACAGGTGAATTTGAAGGATGGGAGGGCTGATCCACTTCTCCACATCCACAGAGTTTTGACCAGCTAGTAAGGACAGGTTTCAAGTACCAACACACAAGCGATGTGTTAGTGGAAAGGCTAACAGAGAATGCCAAGGCATGAGCTGTCTGTCTGATAGGTAATGGGAAACAGCATTTCACTCAGGCAATGCACAGCAGTAGTCTTGGAGTTGAGAAAGGATAGCAGCTCTGCATGCAAGGATCTTTGGAAATACTTAGACAATTCCTACATTATTCTGCAGCTGGGCCAACTCTTCAAGCCCCTGTCTCTGTAGACCATTCATGTTGTACTCTGTGAAGTCTAGGTTCCTGAACTCCTGGATCAATGGCCAGGGGTGGGGGATACTGATCCAACAAATCCCAAACTTCTGCCTCTTGGTGCCCTATGGAAACTTTTGAAGAGGGAGATCAGGACACCTGGTGTAGACCACAGGGAAGTGCATACTACAAGAATGGACAGTAGAGCAGCACAAAGGAGGGTTATTGAGAATGTCCAGGGACTTTTCTCACCCCGGATCCAAAGCCACAGTGAGTAGACCCCCATAGCTACTCGTCACTCCTGCCATGAAAGAACCTTCCCTGACCCGAGACAAATTTCTCTATTAGTATATGTGGAGACTTCAGGTTTGGTTCCGCTATTCATACCATACTGGTGAGGCTTTGTCCATTGAAAGAATGGATTGCATCAAGAGGTATTAGATGTGCAGAAACTTGTCGCTGACTAAAGAAAGAGAATTGTTTCACTTTAATCTATTATTTAAGTCTCTTTCCTGTAAGCAAATAGGAGGAAATTGGGGAAAAGGAAGAAGAAAACCTTTCTCCAACAATAGAGGATAAAGCCTGAGTAAGCCCAGAGAACTAAAACTAATTTCCTCCTTAGTGGTGTCTCTTGGTCAATAAAGAGTAGGACGTGTTATCTTTGACTGTCTCTATAGTATCACAGTGGAGCAGCAGCACAGGGGTGTAGACTGTTGGCATTTAAATTGGTTGACCTGGATAACTGGTGGTGTCACAGCCCAATGTTCATAAAAAAATGTAGTCACTTGTAAGCAGTCCTCATCTTCATCACTGTTGCATCCTGGCCTTTTGTATTCAACATAGTCCCCTCCAAAGGCCTAGAGACATCCCAGTCCTGAAAGCTGACAATGCCAGCTAAGATTGGAAAGAGATCTCTGCAGATTTCATACACAGGATGATTAACTAGCAGCTTTGGTAAACTGATTTGGCTACCAACCTCCTGGAAGTGGCAGTAATTTCCTTCACACTCTGAGGAACCTATGTTTGTATACAATTTCTACATAGAAAAATCTTCTATTGGTGATACCAGCTTCCAACTTGTGACACTAAAATCATAAATGAAATCCAAAACAGTGTGAATGCCCAAAAAAGGAAACACAAATGATAACAGAAAAAACACTGAAAGGAAATAGAGAGATCTTTTACAAATGCTCAGGGAAAATGCAGAATACTTTCTTTATAAAATTATTTCACACATATAAAATTCTCATGCGATTAACCAGGAAAAGAGAGGTAGTTTCATATTCCAGCATATGGTGCACATGACCAGCTATCTCTTGTGCTGAACGCATGAACGGAACTGTTAGTGACTCTCACAGAGAAGGTTCTCCCCATAGCATTGGAAGCATTGGTACAAAGGACAGAAACACTGGAAATGACACACTCACCCAATCATTTAGGAAGTGGAAATGCTCAGGCTGATATCACAGATCTGGGTCTCTAGCATTGATGTAACATGCATGGCTGCCCTCAGAGGCCAAGGGATCTGGAGACCTCAGGAAGGACAGATCAACTAATCTGAAGTCTCTTTACCAACCAGATGCAACCTTCCCAATTTTTCCTAAGTTTGATATGAAGTGTCACCACACTGAGCAGAAAACTGTAGTAAGTGCAGCATTTTTGGTAGGAAAGAACTTTTCTTATTTTGTATCTTTATTTTTACCTGCAGAGCTGACATAGATTCAGTGCACTCATGAAACTTTCTATTAAATGTTCATGTGAACATTGGATTATTGGAATCCTAAAGTGTGTAAATGTCCATGGAACGTTCAGCACTGTAGATTATAGGTACACATGTATTGGTTTCTTTATTTTTATTCTTTAAAGAATATAAAATTTTGACTCTGTGTGGACAACAGTTCTATGTGCTTGGAGGAAGGGGAATGGGGTTTAATGCAGTTGACCTTCAGGACATGCAACACATGAGGCTCTAATAGATGAGCAGAGGACCTGCTGGTATCACAGAGGCCTAGAATCATGTAATGGCCCTCCCTATCAACAAGTGGACTAGAGCATTCCTCTGCTTAGAAAAGAGTACAAGCCAAGCACTGAGTGGATGAGGATTTGCAATGTCACCACAAGAGACCACAGGGTAGGTGCTCCACGAGGTGCAGCAAACGTGATTTGTTATGTTAAATGGTCCTTCGTAGGCAGCATTTTGAGGTATTGTTGGGGTAGGATATTCTCTAGCCTCTGCAAGTCTTCCTACTGTAGGACAGATATTTAAGTTGCCTAATCAATCTTAATTCCATGCTATTCTAAGTACATTAGCAGGGTGAGTTCTTGCTTTTTCTCTAGTTAGCGCTTGTGTGCATTTCTCTTCACAATATCTCCCATCCCTAGCAAGGTGATATTTTTCTCCTGTCTTTAGTTTCTTTGCTGACATGACAACCTCTGAGCCTCTCCAACTGCATATACACTTTCCTTTCTGAATCTAAGGACATACTTGAAAGGAAAACTTTCCTGTGAGGACAGACACAGACGAGAAAGAAGGTACACACAGTGTTTTTTGTCTTTAGTTTGAGATACAGGAGGAAGCATTCACCATCTCCTGAAATGATCTCTGTATTTATAGCTCACCCACGGCAGTGGCCTTGTTTTCCTACACTGTGGTGGGCATGGTTGTGCCTCACCTCCAACTTATCAGGCAACTGTGAGTCTGAAAGTTAGCTTGTGTTTTTGGAAATCTTGTATGTGATTCTATGGGAAGGTGTAGTTCAGGGTGAAACTGAAAAGGGAGTCAGGATAAAATGCTGCTTAGTAGACCTTCTCACAGTATGTTCTCTCTATGAGGATGCCTTAGTGGAATAGAAACTGCAGAGTTTGTCCTTACTGAGAGCAAGTATCTCAAAGCTCCTTAAATTGGGTGAAGAAACAATGCTTCTCTGGATCAGCCTTTCTTCCACTGGGATAACTTTGTCAGGCACACCATGTTCAGAAGTAATTGTGTTTCTAATCCCCTGAAGCCTGCATATCAATGGTGCTAAAAACCTGGCAATTCTAACAAGAATGAACTCCGCACAGATACAGTGATGTGAAGCTTGAAACAAAATTTCTCCTCCCTGACATTGGTAGTAAAAACTTCCTACTGAAAGAAGTAAGTAGAAATGATCAAACAGCGTCCAGGAGAAGCCAGCTCCAAATTCTGCAAAGGAACTCAGGGGATGCAAACTTCTGGTCAAGCAGACATCTAGTCATTCATGAAACAGGGGAATCCATTGCCCTAATAGTTGTAGCCATCCTGTAAGAGCACTAAGGCAAATGGGACACAGGAGGAGAAGTGGTCCAAGAAAAGCATTCAGCCATGAACTGGAATTTCTGGACTGTGGACATTACCAGAGGACAGGCAAGGACCAATTCAGGGATGGTAGAGTCTTAAGGTGGAGAACATGCACCTCCACAGGTCCATAGTCCCCACTCTGCCCAAGGTGACCTCCTCCCATCTTCCCAAGCTGTGTCTTCTGAGTGAGAAAATGTCTTTGGGATCAGCAAGAGCTTGGTAACGAGTACTAAATGCCTGGAGGAGAGAGGGAGCCTTGGAGTGAACTCAGGTGAGTACTCTGATGCTGTCAGCCCTCAAAAAGGCCTTTCTCCTCAAGTGAAGTTCTTGGTCACCACAGGCTGAAGTAATCCTGGCAGGTGTGTCACCAAACAACTCAGAGAGCAAGTGACAGTACTCATGAGGATACAGAAGAAGAACAGAACAAGCCTCTACAGCAGAGAATAAGGCAAGTGGAGCTTCAGTACAGAGAGAATCCTATGTAGCAGGGAAGGTACATCCCTAGGTACACCTCCGGGCATGGATTCTCGTAAATCCTGACATTGCTCTCTGAGCCTCCCCTGTATGTATCCTTTCAGTACTCAGACACAGATTAAACAACCTGCATTCCAAATCTCCTGTACGAGGCAAGGAGTGACCCCTCAAACTGTAGGCAGCAGGCTCAGTCCTCATCTTTCAGCCCTCACAATGGAGTAGACTCTACTGTTCGAGGTCTCCTCTCTTCTAGAGGTTTGTATTCTCTCTGTTCTCTGAATAGCCTCATCTGTGTTTGACCCGGGCCTGGGACCCAATCCTCCCTTGGCCTGAAACAAACTGTCGGAGAAAGTGTCCCCCAGACTGATAGGGAAGAAAGGGCTGTACAGGAGATGCACATCTGGTCATGTCTGCCAGGAGAAAACATCTTGAAGAGGAAACACTAAGTGCCCACTGGTATAAGATTTCTCAGTTTATCACTGAAACAATTTTAAGGCCCAGGCAAAGAGATCTATGACAGCATATGGGCATAAGGTTAAAATCTAATTCCTTTAATTATTCCATCTTCTTTTCTTGTTATTTTCATGTTTGTAAAATTAGCTTCAGTATCTAATCTGTATTGTTTGTTCTCTTTACCTCTTTCTGTAAACATCCATCTAGTCCTTAATGGTATCCTTTGTGCAAGTTTTCATTTCAGTGTCCTACATTTTAAACATTCCTATTTTGTGCTTTCCTTTCCCAACTACTAGAAGACTATATCTTTAATAGTAAACCACACTTCAGTAAGTTTTAATATTAATATTCACAGAGTCATCTGTGTGGACTTATTGTTGAATTTTTTCCACCATTAGTATATCTAGAACTGTTGCATTTTCTGTCTCTTAAGGGTATGTTAATATCTGGCTTGCCTTATTATATGTGCTGCAAAGGTAAATTTCTACTCTACGATTAAGTGTGTTACCTAATTGCTTATCATTAATTGCTAATGTAATTTTTTTTCAAGGTGGTGCCCCTTTGAATGATTGGCTGACCCTACCTTTTTCATGTAATTGTCACTGATGTGACTCTACCATATACCAATGCCCAGAAATTTACCACTTTATCGCATTACAGAGAAACATTGTCAGACAAAATTATATCATGTGTCAGTGAAATCTAACATGCTGAAATCTTTAGAATAGGAAACCTGACTGAATATACATACAGGAATTATTCATTCACCGTTATGATTGTCTTTTTTTTTCTTTAAGATATGTAAGTTGTACGTAATAATAAATTTTCCCACAATATTTCAAAACATGGATGCCGTGTAGACCGTACTCACATTCAGCCATGTTTTCTTCATTTCAATATGTGACTTTCCCAATCTCTGGTAAAGATTATTGTACATTCATTTTCTTTAACTCATGTATTGTCTATTAAGTCTCACTATGGAGATTTGATCTAAACTGATCCTCCTGTTGAAGCCTCTCCACCTCTGGCATTAAAGGTGTGTGTCACATCACCTTGTTTCTGTGGCAAATTCAAAGTGCTCTGTGTGGGACCAGTAAGGCATGAGGTACTGATGGTGGAACCTGGGTCCTTTTGCTTGATAGGTGGCAATTACATCACTGAACTATCTTCCCAACATCGAAACATGCAATCTGACAATGGTTTGAATAATTGCTGAAGAAGCATTTAAAGAAATCATGGAGGCTATTGTTTAATAACTAAAATCTTTTTATACTTAAAGATTTATCATAGGACTGGTGAGATACCTCAACGGATGAAGGGCCTGCTTAGGCAAGCACAGAGATTGGTTTCCATACTTGAAACCACAGGACATGGAGATGCAATCACCTGTCGGACAGAGCTGGCCATGGAGATCAACCTAGCGCTACATGCCTGTAATCCCAAAGCTGGGGAGACTGAAAAATACAGGGTAACTATGGGTCTGAGCAGCATACTGAGACCCTGTACCAAATATATAAAAATTAGATTAATATTTCAGCAGATAAAACATAAGCAACCTAAAAGCCAAGTTACCAAATATCTGAGGTCTTACAGAAAAGTATGAATTCCACCACCCGTATTGGGGAAACTGTCTAAGTTATTTCTCTCTCACTGCCTGGACAAACATTTGACACCCAAAATAAAGGAAGGAAGTGTTTATTTATCTCCAAGTTACTGGAGGTTTCAGTCCCTAATCTGATGTCTCCAAGGCAGACTGGCACATGGCATGGAACAACAATTCACGAAAACCATCAAATGACAACAGAGAAAGTGTGTTTGTCTGTGTATTTTATATTGCATTCTGGCTCTCTGTCACAGGGTGGAAGTAGCACTCACACCCATAATCCCAGCACGGCTAGGAGCTATAATCCCAGTGGATCCCTCATAATCCCAGTTAATTTCTAGCTCTAGAAGTCCCGAACCCATGTGTGAGGCTTTGGGGGTACGACTAGACACAAACCATAGGAGAAACATTTGTGAAAAATATGCAATACAGTGCATTTATCGATGGGGAACAGAGTAATAAGTTTCCTTAAAGGAGGAAAAATGAGAAAAATACACTCCTATCTTTGCATGCTGAATTTCCCTAGAAAACAAAAAGAAAGAGTGTGGGATGGAAAGGAATTCCAAACACAGGGTCCAATGCTTACAAACAACAGACATCAGAGGGTCCTGCAGGAGAATGAAGACTGTTGCCCTGGTTCGTATGTTTGGGAATGAGGAGGACAGTTGAGCATCAGAGTTTAGATCTCCATAGATTATTCTCAGCAAAATGCATTGCATAAAGTTTTAAACCTTCTAGCTCTACAAAACTGCACAGACTAAACATCACCTCACACCACAGATGACACTTGTCTCAGGAAAAAAAATCGAAATGCAGGGAGATTGAGATCTTATTTGCAGTAAAAATGGTACCAATAACTTTCTGAATCCACTGCAGCAGGTGACGTCTGGCTTTCAAACTAGTCCCTATTCTGACAAAATACATAGAATGCATTGAAACAGAGAAGAAAGTGTAAGAGTAAATACTGCACAGATGCATTAGAAATTCTGAAATAAGGGGCTTGTGGGATGGCCCAGCGGTCTAAAACACCTACTTAGAAAAGCTTAGGCAGCATCAGGGATGGCGGTTAGATGCCTGAAACCACATGCTGCTCAATCCATGCCCCCAGGGCAAGCTGAGCCAGCCATAATGCAAAAAACAAAAAATCCATAATAAAAAGGAACTCTTACTCCAAGAGGGCTCTTGGCTTAGAGCATTAGGGGTTAGGACTGGAGTAAACAAATTGAGGTTCAGAGTTAATGTGTGTTCAACAACCAAAGAAGTCCAAATGAATTATCCGTAGGAGGATAAAAAGAACCTAAAGAATCATTTTCTGCAGCAACACGCAAATTTCCAGATGTGCTTTGTACAGACTGCCAAGTAGTCCAGTAGGAGCTAAGCTAGTAACTTTACATGAGTTCTTGGGTTCAGCAGAGAGGAACAGAGAGGGCCAAGGTAAACATTCTTCTCAAGGTGAGTGGAGGGAAGGGACAGAGAAACCCCTCTCGCACAGGCAAGGCCTGCAAACTACCCCGGTGCAGGACTGTTCTCAGCCCTGGACCTCTAAGGAGTTGAATTGTTACAATGAGATCCAGGCTCCCTGTTACCTGGGAGGTGGATACATAGTGTTCACATAGTGGTTTGGGCTCTCTCCGGAACCAAGAGTCTGAACCTCCCACTAGGACAGAGGGGACCTTGAAACCTGCGTTGCTCTGTTGCTGTGAGACCTGGGAGGCCCAGGGCACATTTCCGGGTGTGCTGTCCAGGAACTGACGCTGTAGCTTCGAGTTGGCTTCTGGTCAAAGCTGCTGAGGTCCCGTTCTGAGGCTTCGGCTTTAGGTGAGGGGAATTATGTGGGTGGGCTATGGTGGAGTGAGGGATCGTCCGCCTGAGAGATTGTCCCCAAATAATCTAGGTAAGCCTCTAGCAAGCCTTTCACGCCAAGAAATAGACCTCAGCGGGAACCATATTGGCTCAGGTGAACCAGACTGCAGAGTAGAGTTGCCGTCTGAGGCCCTGAGTCGAGGGGAAGCAGTAGGAAGGACCCGAGCTCCTTGTGGTCAGGGTGAGGCTTGGGAGAGTCCTGAGGAGCGCTCTTACCAGAGGAAGTCTCAGCGCTCTAGGAAAGCCTCCATTGTCTGTGGGCTCCAGGGTGGGGAGTTCTCAGTATGCGGCGGCCAGCTATGCCCTCGGTGGGAGCTGCTGGCAGACACAAACGTCATTCTTAGGATTTTGCTCTGGTGAGAGACACAGAGAGGACCTGGATCTGGTCATGCTGTGGGACTTGGAACCGAAGAATGCCAACACCGAGCATAGGGCTTGACCCCGTAGAAAATGTCTGTGTCCTACGATTCTCAGAAAAACAGCCCTTTGGCCTCTCTAGAACCTGAGAGCAGAGTGAGAAACTTTTTGTGCAAGAAACCGTGAAGTATCTCAGCTTGTGTATCTCATTTATTTAACTTGGTATTACGCACTTAAGTTGCTCGCATTTTCTGACAGATGGTGTGGAGTTATTCTTTGTAATTTTTGTTGTTGATCTTGTTTTGATTTTTTTATTTTTTTATAATATTTTGAACAGTCTCTCACTGGCAACGCAGACTCATAGTGATCCTCCTATTTTTCTTCCTCCCTAACTTGATATTATGAGTGTTCACTACCTAGCCCTATCTGTGTAGCTGGCTCAGCATGCCAGGCTTGGAAACTGTGCCCTATATAATCCTAGAGCTTGCAAAGCAGTCGCTTAGTCCACTTAACTTTTTCCAAGGTCTGGGTTGTTGGTTTTTATGACACAAACAAAAGTATATTTTTTATTAGGAATTAATCTGTGATGGACATATCAGTCATTTCCAAGATGTAACTATGTTTAATTACATGGTTCCACACATGTGTATATACACATCACTGTTATATGATGCACTTGTTTTGGGAAGATAACTGACAAGGGTAATATCTGGGTTGAATGTTAAGTTTAGTGTTTTTCTACTAGAATCTCCTGATTGATACTTGTAGTGGCCATACCCTTTTACACTAAGAGCAACAATGAAGAAAGAAGGTCCTGCCCCCACCTCAGCAGGCTTGCTAACATTTGCTTTGTTGGATACCTTGACTCTAGCCATTTATTACAAGATGATAAAGAAAGTTAGTGTTGTTTTATGTGCATTTCATGCCCTGCCAGAAAACTGAAATTCTTTGATGCATGTAATGCTATTTTTGGTCTGGAGAAATAACTCATGGGTCTAAGTGCCTGCCTAAGATGCACAAGGTCCAGGCTTTGATCTCTGGTCCCGCCTCTCTTGGCAGCCCTTGCACCCCACACACTCTGTACTGGCCCTGAAACCAGGTATGTCGGTACATACCTGTGATGCATGGTTGGGGAAGCTGAGACAGGTGAATAACAATATACATACACTGATTTTTATTTATATTTATTTATTTATGTGTTTATTTATTTTTGCAGAACCGGGCTTCAGACTCATGACCTTGCACTTGCTAGGCTGGTGCTTGTGCCACAGAGCTATCTCCCCAGGCCCTTTGTACTTATTTCTATAAACGTCTCTTGATTGGGCCTTTATAATGTTGGGTCTCTCTTTTTTTTTTTTTTTTTTTACTTTGTATATTCTAGATATTTGTGTATTGTTTTAGGAATAGCTGGCAAAATGATCCCAAATTTTGTAAAAATTATTAAAAAGAAAGAAATTAAGCAAAAATCATATTTAAGTACTAGGAGATAGCCGTAGAACATAAATGCTTGAATGGCAAGTGAAGGATTGAATTTTTGTGAAGTTATTTTGAATTTTCTTTTTCAGAACCTTGGATCAAGCCCATGACCTCCCGCTTTTTTGGTAAGATTTTTTTTT
>PVKN010042209.1:0-10434 GCA_004027915.1 Capromys pilorides
TCTTAAAAAAATAGAACTGGCAAGACCTATTTCACTTACCATTCATTTTTTCTCAAGTGCTATTGTATCTCATACCTTTTTCAAATCCTGCAAAAAGCTTTTCATACTATAAATACTGAAGAAATATGAGATTGATTTGTTCCCATCTGACTTGTTCATTCCTTTTCCATGTTTTAAATGGATATCACATATGATTGTTCAGGCAGCTCTACTGACATCTAACGTACTTAATATATAACCAGTGAGACAAAAGCTCACCTACAGAGAGATGTTGGTATCCTCTTGCTTTAGTCTTTGAGGCTGGTGCACACAAAATTGGATCCCTCATTCCTGAATTTCCTGGTTGTGTTTTTGTTCCTCCACAGAAGGCAAGTACTTTGTGAGTTGTGGGAATTAAATGTTGACTTGTTCCTGCTACTTAGAATAAATGAGTGGTAGACATTGTTACTTGCCCACCTATCGGATATGCCCCTTGCTTCCTTTTCCAAAATAACCCTGATTTTTTTGAAGTCCCATAACACATGATCCATAAGGTTGCATTACACATCCTGGCCTACTGGCTATACTGTCACCTAAATCAACCATTGGTTTTATCCTCTTATTTTCAGAGGTTAGTTTAGGAATGGATATGATTGTTCTTTCCTGGAAAGAGTGATTTGTTTTCTGACTCTTTAACGCCATCTCTGTGTCATGAGGAGAGCTAGCCCAAGAGCACATGGTAACATGCCATTGATGGCAGAGTGAGAGGAGTGTAATTCTGTGGCCTTAACGACATCATTGTGATACTGCTGATGGACCAACTTTACATCCACCCCTTCTCATGTAAGATTATGTACTTTCGTAATTATTTAAGTCACTTGTGCCTTCATGCAGTAAAACATCTAAACCCACAAGGCAAGGCATAAATATTTGTTGATCTACCAATTGATAAAACTTGTTTTGGGCTCAGAGGGCTAAAGTGCCTACTCAGGCAAATGCTGGGGCTGTGGTTTGATCCCAGGTGTGCTGTGCCAGCCCTACCCCTGAGGCACACTGAGACAGCAATTGAGACTGGGCGTGGTGGTGCACACCTGTAATCCCAGCACTTGAGAGGCTGAAAACAGAATCTGTTTTCCTACGATTCTGATCTATGTAGTGAGATTCTATAGACCCTGTAGTATACTAAATCCAAAATAAATAAATAAATAAAGTCTTAATCCATGCCATATTTGTTAACTAGAACCCTAAATGTTGATTAACAATGGTAGATAATTCCATTGGGGGGGTACATTCCTTAAGTAACCAGGATAATGGAATCTTTTAATGGCATTCTAGATCTTGACTTTGGTGGTAAGGTTTTGAGGTAAGGAAAATCCCATTACAAGGAAATTCCTAATACAATCTTATAATTGTGGGACTGGAGAGATAGTTCAGCAGCATAAGTGCCTGCCTGGCAAGCACAAGGTCCTGGGTTTGATGTCTGATGCTGCAACAAACAAACAAACAAACAACAACAAAAGACTTTCAAATATTCTTTTTTTTTTTTTTTTTTCTTTTTTGTATTTAGTACAGGATCTACAGGGTCTCACTACACAGGTCAGACCCATAGTGATTCTCCTGTTTGCAGTCTTCTAAGAGCTGGAATTACAGGCACGTGTCACCACATCCAGTCTCAGTTGCTGTCTAAGTGTGGCCAGCACAGCACATCTGGGATTGAACTTCGATCTCTGCATCTGCCTCAGGCAGCACTTCAGTCCTCTGAGCTATCTGACTTGCCTTAAACCCCATTGCATTACACATTCTTATAATCACTTTTTAAGCTGTATTTTAGTTAGTTGCCAATACTCACAATACCACACTTGCTGAGTTGGCCCTGGTGAGTGAGCCTCTGGTCTTGCCAGCTTGGTGGCCAGATGGGGAGCTGTGTGTCCAAGCTTCTGAAGTGCCAGTCTCTGGAAGAGGGTGCTGAGCGCTCAGTCACCTTCAGGAGCTACATGCCAGCTGCCATCAGTGCTCACCATGTCCTACCACTTGTCTCTGGGGGCCACTTGCACCCTAGAGCAATCATTCTGTGTCCATATTTTCTGGTGTCTTGTGCCCGCTTATATGACCTGGGCTTGGAGAACCACAGCACTTTACCAGGGAGAAAAGTAGAGTGGCATAGAAGGCAGAACATTCACTTTCATCTGCTCTGGTAACATCATTAGAAGGACATTGGATGACTTGCAGGTTGAGGTTTTACTTTCCTTCTGGACTGCATCACAGACTGCACATCTATTCTTACTGACTTGCTCTTGCCCAGTTTTGATGCTACATCCACACTAAGGGCGCATTATCCAACAGCAGAGCTGATTTTCATGGCTCTCTACCACTTACAGCAGTGATGGTGAACCTGTAGAGACCAAGTGCGCTAACTGCAACCAAACCTCACTTATTTGTGGCAAAATTTCCTCACTGCCTCTATGTATGCTATGTGATGCTCAGCCACTGGGGTGATGCTAGGGGGCTTGCATACCCCTGAGAGAGTTCCATTTGCCCAATGGCAAATGTGTCATGTGGCACATGTGTCATGGTTGTGCCACCACTGACCTACAGAGGTGTTGAAGCTCCTTAGTCTGTCTTATAAGGCTCCCTTAGAAACCTCCCTCCCTCTTTAAACTCAACCCTCATCTGCCATAGACATGAAAATATATCCATTCCAAATAAACTGCACACCACAGAAGATCGTGCATTTTCTGCTGTTCTCTCTTTTGAAAGTGCTCCCCATCTGGCTCTGCTGCACCCTTCACTTCCTTCTTTGAGTCACATCTCTGATATATTCTGGGCTGCCTCCCCAAGCTGCTCAGGCAGTTGTAGAGTCTCTGTTCTTCTGCGTTCTCATCACCCAATTACACCAGCACATCTTTTAGGGTTGTTTCTTTGCTTTGTGTTCTGAGTATCTTGTGAACAGAAGTTGGTCCTGATTGTCTTTGTATAGTCCATGTTTTGCATGAGGCTAAGCACACAGAAAGTGCAACCAAACTCCTTTTTGTTTTGGACTGAAATGAATCAAGTTGAAAAAAAGACAGGGATGAAACACCAGCAGCAATTTCCAAAATAGATTTGTGCAGAACTTTCTGTGTCAGGATCCCTACAAACCCTGAAGAAGAACAAAACACTAAAGCTTTGTGGGCTAGAGTACTGGGCAAAGACAGAGACTTTGGAGATGGAGGTGGCAGGCATATACACTAGTTTTACCAGCTCACCTACCAATGATCACCCAGGGCTCCATCTTTCTCATACATTTTCCCACTGTTCAGACCATCATGTTTTCATACTAATAGTCCCACATCAAATCTTAAATATGCTCATTGTTATACTCTCATCTTTTTGCTTCCAAATTAACAGACAGATACATAAGGCAATGAAATTGTAATTGCTCTGAAAAATTTGGAGGCCTTGACTGATTGTGAGACCAAAACATTTATTATTCTTTTACACAGAGTTTTCTCTATTTCCATATGGGAAATTACCATCTGCTTCCACACTCTCTCCTCAACTTCCTTTGTGAACTAAAGAGTAGATTTGACTCAATAATTTTAACAAATTTTATCCCCTGTTGATGAATAAATCTTACTGTGCTTTCTTTGGGGACTCCCCATCCCTTTTGCTCACCTATCATTCAAACATGTTTGTATCCTTTCAGAAACTCTCAGGAATGTCATCTGACTTTTGGCTTGGACAGAGAGCTGCACCCCAAGTTCAGAAAGGATCTCCCAAGAATCCTTAACATCAAATCTTTTCACAGTATTTTCCCATAGATAAAAAGAATGTCCTCACTCTTGAGTTGTCATTATAAGAAAAGCAAAACAACACACACATACACACACACACACACACACACACACACACACACACACGCATAGAGGCATATGCACACACACCAAAAAACAAACAAATAAATAAACAACTGGCCATCCCTTTGAGGGAAAGGAAAACACTCAGCTGTTAACAGAAATTTGAATGAGATTATTTAGTTTGCATTCTTCTTTTCACATTAATAAACATGTTCAGTTCTGTGGTTTTTGTAAACTGAGTGAGTCAAGGTGATTTAGCGTATCTTTGTTTCCTTAATCATTAGAGTTTAAAAAGTGCATTCCTTTTGTTTGTTCCTGAATTCAGAAAAAATAATTAGAAAAATGGTACTTTATATCAAAACATTCATAATGCCCAATGAAAGAATGCTGCAACCAACAGAAGGATAGCAAGGTGACAGGCAATCAGTGTTTGTGCACGGTGCGCAGAATGGCTCTCTACCCCACCAGGGCTGTGCACACATCTAGCTTGACTTATGCGGGTTTGATCTCAATGGTCTCAATAATGCCTAGGAGCCCTTCATCCTTCACGAGTGTGGCATCTTCAGGAAAACTCATTCCAGTTTCTGTAGTGTGCGACAAAAGAGTTTTACCAGTTTTCTTTGGAGAACTGGTTTCCGGATAGTAGAAAAAAGAAAAAGAAATGGAAATGATGAATGGTTGTCATGTGCTTTAGCATGAAATTAGGGCTCAAGCCAGAGGAGTGAGTTTTCTTTGGGTGCAGGCCAGCACATGAAACCCCAAGAAATTGGACTTTGGATATGTCATTATCCAACAAGCCAAAGGAAATGGTTGACATGATGCTGACTAAGTGAGATGAATTTTAGTTTATAATTTATGTGAATATCAACCAATAGCTAAAATACCAATTAATATCAGTGTCACATTGTCTGTCATAGGGACAATGAGAGCAGAGGCAGGATGCTCCCAGATCCTAAGCAGTCAGTCATAAGGAGTTGGGTCTATATACATTGGCAATGATCATTAATTTTGCAGTGTTTTGATTCAGTGTTTGTGTTAATGCATTCTAGTATGTCTAAGAATATGAAAGTAACACCTGGTGTGCACTGCGCAAATGCTTCTCTGCTTTAGGAGGAGAGCCAAAGGGGACACGCAGCAGAACCTGGAGCAGCATCATAAAGGGGCTCTGGGGAATGAACTCCTCTAGTTTCTGAGAATAAAACAAAGTCAGAGGAAAAAAAATATAGATGTATGAGGCTGTCTTGTGCGCAAGGCATACCTTCATGGAAATAGTAGGCTCCGAAGTTTGTTTTGGGGAAGTTTGTAAACCAAACCAGGTTTTTATTGCATAGCTTTGTGTGCATGTGCACGTGTGCACTCGCGCGCACATACACACACACACACACACACACACACATACACACACACACACACAATTGTAAGCAGAACCAGTGAGGCTAATTGACAAAATGCTTGTCCTAAAGGTTTAATTCTGCCGAATTTTCAGGATTGTCAAAAAGTGGTGACTCTAGAGGTATGTCTGCTCAATTAGGGCGCGTCATAGGCTGTGCGAGACTGGTGTCCGCACAGAGCGCAGCTGTTGACTTCTTATTCCTTGAAGCAATCCCATTAGTTCCCAGGGCCTCTGAGAGCAGCACCCCCTTCCTTTTATGTCATTATGACCTGACAACTCACATGTTCAGCTTAGTAGACTAGAGGCTCCGAGAACAGGCCAGGCAAGAAGAGGCCCGCTCCTCGGAAGACTTAAGCTACAACACACTCATGGTGAGTAAAACTGCTTGGTTACTTTATGATATTCCCTAGACCTGCATCAAACCTCATAAAGAAAGACAAATTGACTTTTTGGATTTTCTTGTACAAAAATATCCAAAATCTATTTTACCTCTTTTTCTATTTTACATTTTTTAAGCTTAGCAGCTCACTTTCAGTGAAGTTTATCTGTCCCCATCTTAGTGAGAAGTCATCACCCATGAAAGATAACTTGTCATGCTGCTCCATTTTCATCGCTCTTCTCATCTGACCAGTGCATGGGCAGTTCTGCTGGACAGTTCTAAGACACTGCATGGATAAAACATAATGCGCCTGCAGCCCCTAACCCATGACAGTAGGGGCAATGGCTTGCTTCCATAGTCCCAGGATTGGGGGACCTGAAAGCAATCTCGGTTGGTACCTGGGGGTGGGAGGTGATAATATGCAGTCCTTGAATTCAGTGTACATTAAAAATACATTGCTGACTCCACTAGAGTTTGGAGCATTCAACTGGAGTTCTCAGGTGTGGTAGGAAAAAGCAGAGGTCCGTGGGGCTTACATTCTGCCTGATTAATATGCTGCTAAATGCTCCTTGGAGCTCTGCCAGGAGAAATATAAACAGCAAAAGAACTTGCTCTATAAGTATCTGTCTTTTTGCCAAATCATACAAGGAAAATGTGTTTAAGGAAAAAATGATAGGAGGATGTGTTTTTATTACATATATGCTCATCAGATCCCAGCTCTGTATAACCCATTAAACACAACATGAAGTATTTAAAATCAGCAGCAATCACCTTGGTTAGTTACTGATTTACAAGATTAAAACCTTCTGAACTGAAGATGAAGGTGCCTTAATAAACACAGGTTCCTGAAACAATCCTTAGTGATTACTTGCCAGTCTTTTCAGCAAGGGGTTCAACATCACAAGGAAAAATGTCAGCACATAAGTGGGGAGGAGGTGTGGATTCTCGGCAATGGCCCCGGGACACTGAGAAGGTCATCTGATAGAGTTCTGCAGAGCTCTGAACATCGCCAGTAGTTATTTCACAGTCTCTGGCATGGCTTTGTCCAGCAGCAAGGTAGATTCTCAGACCAAATCGCATTGTAAGAGCCTTCTCTGCATTAGGAATGGCATCCCCTCACTCCACGTCTGTTTGCTCATGAGTGATTCACAGTTCCTGAACTCAGAAAGCTCCACCACCAATAAGGACTGGTCATACAGGTCCAGCATCATGGCAGCCAGGGGCAGGAGACTATGCACACTGAATATATCCATATCCCTTTCCCTTGGGAGCTCAGTTTGGCCCATTCTTCGTTCTCTTGCAAATTTTTTACTTTTGGAGCCAAAAAAAAAAAAAAACCTCAGATGGATTGAGCCTTTGTCTATGTTGAAAATGAGATACTATGGCAACTACATCATAAATATGCACAAACATGGGAAGAGGAAGATGAAAGATGGCAGACTGTGATCAGCCTTCAAAAAATGCCTGAGAATAGGTCTAGGGATGTTGCTCACTGGTGCAGGGCTCCCCTAACCTGCCCAACATCTCTCTCTGTCTCTCTGGCTCTGGCTCTGGGTCTCTGTCTCTCCCTCTTGCCCTCACACCTTTCTCGCTCTCTTTCTTTTCCTCTTCCTCTCTCTCTCTCTCTCTCTCTCACACACACACACACACGCACGCACGCACACACATGCACACACACACACACACACACACACACACACACACAATGTTTGAGTATATTCACATTCTTCCCATATGGATCTAACCAGGATCTAAGCTATCTAAATCAGTGGGAACAATACTAGAGGACAGATAACGATCAGATGCCAATAAGGTCAGGAATGCAGTGTTGCCTTGTTTCCCAAGTGATTGCCTCCTTCAAGGCAACAAGGAGCTTCTGCTATGGTACAAGAAGGAGAGGAGAGTCATTTGGATAACCTTCTGGAGTGGACACCTCTCACCACTGCAGAAGGCCTGGACATGGTTTGTTCAAGGCAAACAAACCAAAGGAGCTGTCTGAGTGCTGCACTCGAGCAGGCTGCCCTCAACCCACAGGGAGGCTGGTTGTCCAGGGTGCTGCCCCAGAGTTGGACTTCCACTTGCTGTTATGTTCCATGTGGCATGAAATGTTAGAAGGCAGCTTGGCAGTCAGCATTTGACTTTCCTTTGTGCCTTTGTCTTATTTCACTTGGCTTCCTAAGTAGGTAGTGTTCCAACTGTAGCTGAGAGAAGAACAGATTGCCAGGTGAGGAGAACTGCATTATAAAGAGAACCTATCCACTGTGGCAGCGCCTCTGCTGCTGTGCCCCAGGGGCTCAGGTGGTCCCTGCAGGTGCAAGTCAGTCCCCAGTTTGGGTGTCCTTGGTGTACTTTACCCCTGCTCCTGGACCTGACGCTAACAGCCACTTCAGACGACTGACTGATGCCTCTGTGGGGTGCCCCATCTGGCTTTCAGGTGTAGCTGTGTCCTGGATGCTATACTATCCTGATGGTTTTGCTAAAACCAGTGCCCACACTGAGACCAGCCCTGAGGTCTCAGGCCACAAACTGTCCCCCTGGCAAGGAAGTTCAAAAAGTGCACATCAGAGTCGGGTTTCACTTTCTTTACAGGAACCCAGACCCCAGCGTTCATCAATAAAAAGAAGCTATTATACATTGCCCTGGGTAAAAGGCCAGGGTATTGCAATAAAGCTATCACTTGGCTTCCAGGGGCCTCCGCTCTCGCTCACTAGCTCACTGGACATTTCTCACTGCTGGGAGATTTCTTGGCTTTCTCTCTCTCCTGGTACCACAGCTACACATCATATTCAGTTGGCTGAGAGGCCGTCCTGCCTGTACACATCAGTGAGGTAGAAATCAACCAAAACCAGCCAGAGTCCCTGCCCCATCTCAGATCAGTATTGCTATGCAATGCAAACTGAAGAACCTTTCTAAAATGGAGGGATCAGGCTGAGTGTGGTGGTGTGTGCCTATAATCCCAGCACTTGAGAGACTGAAGCAAGAGGAGAGTTTCGAGTTCCAGATGAACTGAAGGGTAGCCTAAACTGCATTATGAGGCCCTGTCTCAAAAAATAAAACAAAAACAAAAGGCGGGATCAGCAAATTCACTTCTATTCTAGAACCTAATAACATTTTTAATTAAATACTTTAATTTTTTATGTATTTAGGGTCTACAGGGTCTTACTACATAGACTGGAGTTGTAGTGATTCTCCCAAGCACTGGGATTTCAGGCACGTGCCACCACACCCAGTTTCAATCACTGTCTCAGTGCACCCCAAGGGTGGGGCTGGCAGGGCATGCTGGGGATTGAGCCCCGAGCATTGCACTCTGCCTAAACAGGCACTTTAGTCCACTGAACTATCTGGCCGGCCCTAGAACCTCATAACATTTACAAATCTTTTTTTAAATAAATTCTGGAAAAATGTGGTACAATATATTGCAGGCTGGGGATCCACCCTGGTGTGGCTGTAAGATGATCAGAGCCATGTAGCCACCTGAGGGGGAACTTGGGTAACGTGGGCAGGAGCAAGCTCATTGGAGATAACAGTTCTGCCATGACTGGGTAATGTCAGCACGAGGTTTACTCCATTTTTTAACTGATGAGGCTGGGGAAATTGTGGTGCGGACAGTGGGAGCTGATCTGCAGGAGTGCTGTGCTGTGCCTACCCCTCCCACAGAGCCATGCTAACGCGCAGAGCTCTCAGCTGCACTCCGAGGACAGCACCCGGTGCTTTGCACTCTTCACCTCATTTAGTCACATGGCATTTCAGAGATGAGCGGTACCCATCAGCTCCCTGCTGCAGAGGGCACTGGGGTCACATGGCTAAAGGGACTGGGATCTGGGGACCAGGCTTCTACAGAGCAGAGCTGCAGAGCACCCTGTTCTTTCTTGCTTCAGTGCCCATCCTTTCTGCACTGATTTCCCATTCGGCTGGAGGTCTGCTCACATTCCAGGACTACTCACATTCAGGGCTACCTTTGCATGCTAAGGGACTGGGACTTCTCAGTGGTGTTTAGGGAGTTATGAGGGACAGCAGCTTCCTAAGTGTTCCTGCTGAGAGGTTCGGCTCAGATCTCCTGTAGTGCCTGATTCCCCACCTGCTGCCTGGCTGCCCAGCTCAGGGATCTTCAAGCCCTTTCCAGCCGATCCCTTCCTTCTCATCCCCTTTCTTGAATAATTTCTTTTTTTGTGGATGAACCAAGAGTTGGCTGAGACATCTTCTCTATGCTGGGGACCGCATGCTATCTCGCAGGTCCCTGGGGAGGACAGAGTCATGAAGGAGCCCACTTCTGAACTCTTGGGCTCTGGCTCCCAGGTAGCTGAGCTGGGTTTGGCTCATCTCCTAAATTTCTAAGTACAATCTGTTTTTGCAGAGAAATCTGGCCCTTTAAATTCATTCTTGTCCAACTAGGAAAATTCCATCAACATAGAAAATGTTTTTTTTTTACCTTCTCAAGTGACAAAAAGAAACTACAAATGTGTTTTTAAAAAAAATGGCCACATAGAATGTGAATTAAAAAGTCAAAGTGCTTGCAACATGGCTCGGTGAACCCAGACTTCTGCACGTGGCCTGAATTTCAATATTCCGGCATTATTGTAAGCCCCTCTTTACTCTCAGATAGTGAGTTTAAAAAATAACTTTTCTTATTTTTTTGTAAATTACCTTGCATCAGAGAAAATGTGATTTGATAGGCTATTTTTCTATTGAATATCCAGTCCTTTCTTCACAGTTTGAAAGAGCCTGTCATAGTGCCCAAAATGTTAATGCTAAACCAGCCACGAAAAGAAGTACATGCCCAGGGCTAGAGCAAGCAAGCTAAACTAATGAGAACCAAGTCTAAGGATATATATATATGTATCTATGTA
>PVKN010042210.1:0-10430 GCA_004027915.1 Capromys pilorides
AGTTCTACAAAGCACTGTACATGGTTTCAAAGTTAATCCTGAGGGGATCTGACTGACCTTGGGAGATACAAAAGTTCCGTGTTTTGTTATATAGGTCCTGCTTTAACTTGCCTTTAACCACTCAGCAGAAAAGTTTAACCACGAGGCATAAAACGTAAAGCTAGATTACTATGCTGAGCTGTAAAAGGCTTAAATCAACAGCTTCCATCATTGCCAGTTTTGCCAGTAACCCACTATGATTATGGAACACTGGATTATGTATACAACTACTTTCTCTTAGTTCAATGAGAACAAAATTTTTTGTACCACTAGATGATTAGAAAAATTATCACATCTACACCCTGTGCTCTGTTATAACTACTGGGAGGACAACAATATGCATTGTTATCAAATATTGGAAATGTACTACTAATGTGTTTTGAAACTGTCACATTGTTGTTTCTTATTAAATGCAAAAAAACAGTAACTGCTTGAGCCCTACATTTCAAAGACACTTCATCTTCTATAGCACCTGTCACTTTCACTCTATGTAATTATGTACATGCTACACTGTCAGGCTCCATCCAGGCTTGGCTCTCCCAACACCCAACCTGTTGGCCAGCAACAGTACTGTTCTCAGAGAAAATCCAGCTCAGCACTGGTGCTATTACCTTTGGCAAACATAGGATGTCTTAAAAAAAGAGGTAAGATGAAAGAGATCTTCCAAGCATCAGGACTTCTGAAAACACCTAGACATTTACACTAGATGCCCCAAGGACTTTGACCACTGAAGCACCAAACATTTAGAGAACTTTGATCTCTGATGTTTACTAAGATCTTCCTACCTAATGTCACTTGCCTGTTTTTAGGCCCTATGAAGAAACCAGTGTTACCTATAGGTATTAAATTGTATGCCTCCTTGCCTTCACATCATTCACAGTTATCTTTCATGCAATTGCAATTTCCAGGAGCTTTTAAATTCTGTTCTTGGGGCCTGGGAAATAGATCTGTGGTCTCAGTGCCTGCCTGGCAAACACAGGGACCAAGGTTCGATTCCCAGTCTCACATGTCATGGGTCCCAGAACCCGGGCGTTCCCTGCCAGCCATGAAACTGGGCATGGTGGTGCAAGTCTGTAATCTCAGTGCTGGGGAAGCTGAGACAGGAGGATCACTATGAGTCTGAGCTGTGTAGCAAGAACCTGTATCAAATAAATAAATAGAAGATTGAAAAAAAAAAAAAGAAAAAAAATGAAATCCGCTCTTGAGTGTGTTCAAATAAAAAATATTGTGCCTTGACAATATAATTTCACTAAACCAATAATACAAATATCTAAGATATCTAAAAACAGAAATTAGGCAGGCATTAGTATTTATAATAAAATCCTCTTGAAACACAAAAAATAGTATCTTTAGGATGATATTTTTGGATTACAAAAGACAATCAAGTTCATCATCAAATCAAGAGTCTGGCACTAAGCCCACTTGTTAAGTGCTCAAACTCCATTCAATCTTCAGTCTTCAAACTAAGAAGGCACAATTCCTCTAAGGACAGAAATTTGTAACAGGTCTGCTGACAAAATATCTTTTGAAAGCCTCTCAGAGTTCTTGGGAGTTGCTACATGTTAATTATACAATGTTCAACTCTAAGTGACCAGGAGAGTGGGAAAAAACAGTGACTAGGAGAAAGTTTCAGTGAGCTGTGAAGTTATTCTACTTCCTTCACCTTGGTGGTGATTCACAGTATATCCGCTCTCTGCAAAGATTCTGTTTAAATAAAAGATACATCTTTCAACTTACTGTTGCACTTGATGGCTGCAGTTTGCACTTGTGAAGCTAACAATCATCTGCAGTTTTTCAGTTGCATAGTTCACAAACTGCTGTTTAAAGGCTCTCTCTTTGGCATGGGTGGTCCATGTCAGCCTTTCATAAAGATACAATGCTCCATACATGCTTAACGAAACAGATATGAGTTTCCAGCCTATAGTTTTCCAAATCTGTAAGATAAAGTCACAGTTTACTCTAAAAAGAAAAATACTAGCTGGGAGAATATATTATGATATATATAATAATGGATATATGTATATATTATAATATCAATTTTCTAAAAATGCATATTTCTTCTCCATAAGAAAATATGAAATTAACTAGAAACCAATGACACAGAAAAGTGATCAGCACATAAATGCCAACAAAAAATTTTTATAATTTGTCAGATTTGACAATCTGATTTAATGTAGCTCAAAATTTTCAACAATTAAGAACTATATTACTAAGGTGAGCATAACACATACACCTATTACAATGCTAGCTAGCATTTGGTGGGGTGACGCAGGATACATGGTTAACTTCGATACTGGTCTGGACAGTATAGCAAGGCCTAGTCTTGGAAAGAAAAGAAAAACAGTCATACTGAAAATAATCTTTCAGTCAGGCGTGGTGGCGCATGCCTGTAATCCCTGCACTTGGGAAGCTGAGTGCAGGAGGATCAGTGCGAGTTCAAGACCAGCCTGGGCTACAAAAGTGAGCGCAAGGCCATCCTGAACAGTATAGTGAGACCCTGTCTCAAAAAGACAAAAAAAAAAAAATCTTTCATACTTCAAGACAGATTCTCTTTGTATTTAGACCCACCCTAACCCTCCCTTTTTCTTTTGTGGTACTCAGGGCCTTGCACGTGCCAGGCAAGAACTTCACCACCAAGTACAAGTCCAGCCTCACTAGACCTTTTCTTTTATTATAACACATAACTTCTTTGTGTGCTGTGAGCTGAAGCTACAGTTCAGTGGTAAGAGTGCCTGCTTGTTTCAGGCCCTGAGTTTAATCCCCAGCCATGCAAAAAAAACAAAAAAAACTCAAAACCCAGGTGATGGATATATTTAAATTCACAATATGATTTGTGAAATTCTTCACTAATTTTAACCTGCAGATTTTTATACTGCTTTATAGATAATGGAAATAGAAATAAATACACCCTTCCTTTCATGGTCTAACAGACTTTTTTGTGAAAATTTCAATTAGAGCAATGCATGAGTATAAGAGGCTGAGGCAGATCATAAGTTCAAGGTTAGCCTAGGTAACAGAGTGAGCTCAAGGCTCCCCTAAACTATGTAAAGACTGTGTTTCAAAGAAACCAACCAAACAAAACAATGTATAATAAAAATGTTTCTTACCACTCCTCCAACAACTATGATGCCCATCGAAGTCCTAGATGTAAGAGAAGCCAATCCTGTTATCAAGGTAACCATGAGTTCTTCCTGTGATGCATTGACTGGTGTTGCTGGATTAGTAGGACCAGTGGGAGTTGAGGCTAAAGATCTAGGGAGCTAATAAATTTAAAGAGTAAAAAAGTAGAGTTGAATGAGTATAAGTGAGACAACACCTTTCTAAATTATTTTTTATTTCTTTTAAAATCAGAGCAGCTGGCTGGGGAGATAGCTCCGGGGTGCAAGTGCCCGCCTGGCAAGTGCAAAGTCCTGAGTTCAATCCCCAGTTCTGAAATAAAATAAAATCAGAGCAGCCAATGCATTAAAAACAAAAAACTAGCTGGGCATGGGGCTGAAGCAGGAGGATCGGTGCGAGTTCAAGACTAGCCTGGGCTACAAAAGTGAGCTCAAGGCCAGCCTGAACTACATAGTGAGACCCTGTCTCAAAAAGAAAAAAGAAAAAAAAAAATCAAAACAACACATCTAATACAATATAAATAAGCTAAAAATGAATTTCTGTGACATGGACCAATGATATCATGAATAATGCATTTTCATAATATATCATGTAGTCTACCTGTATCAGTAGTTCAGAAATTAACCTACATTTAAAAAAAATAAATGGACTTTTGTACCTGCCTGAATTCGATCCCCAGTACAAAAAAAAAGGTCCATGAATGGCTAATAACTACATTAAAATGTTCAAAATCAGGGCTGGTAAGATAGCTCAGCAGTCTAAAGCACTTGCTTAGGTCAAGCTTAGGCAACTGCAAGGACCATGGTTCGATCCCCAGAACCACATGGTGTGCCAGCCCCACCCCCAGGGCAGGCTGAGCTGGCTATAACATAAAGTTAAAAAAAAAAAAAAAGATGTTCAAAATTATTATTCATTAGGGAAATCAAAGTAAAAGTACCAAGAGCTACCATGTCACACCCATAAGAATGAATGAAATAGGTTCAAATATATGAGAAATTGGTGCAAATATAAGAGAAATTGGACGCTTCATATAATTCTGGTAAGAACATAAAATGGTGCAAATATTTTGGAAAACAGCTTGGCAATTCCTCAGGAATATGACCTTCCACAGAAACCAGCAATTCACTCCTAGGAACTGTTACGGTTTATATGTTTCCGCAAAGCCTCATGAAATCGTGGGCCAGGCTCCTAGAGTTTGTGATTGGTTCATGGTCCAACACTGGGATTATGGGTAGGAGGGCTACACAGCCCTGCGGGTGGGTGCCTGAACACAATATAAGGGAGGGAACACAATATAACAGCTTGCTCTCTCTTCCCCTTTTATTCTTGTTGCTGCGGCTGTCTAGGGCAGCCATGAATTGCTGCCCCCTCAGCCATGCCACCTGCCTTGAAACCCACTACACATGGATTGAAACCTGCACAAACTTAGATCTCTTCTTCCTGAACTTCGGGCAGCAGGTATTCTGTCTCAGCAATGAGAGTAAGGTAATTAAGAAGGGAATGAAAACACATTTCCACAGGCAAATAAATATATGTGCATGTTACTGCCCCCAAAGTACAAGTACTGTCAACTGATGAATGTATCTATAATAAAATATTAGCCATTAGCAGTAATGAAATATAAATTACTACAATATGGACATCATGATAAACCTTGAAAACACTTCCACTAAAGTAAGCTAATCAGAAAAGCCATCTCTTATATTATGGTATTTAAGGAAATGTTCAGAAAAGGCAATTTATTTGAAGCCTTAATTAAAATAGAAACATTTTTTGAGATAGGGGTCTCACTACATTCCAGGCTAACTACCAATCTGTAATTCTCCTGTCTCAATACCCTAAGTAACTGGAATTATAGGCATATGCTACTAAAATTTTCACAAAATAAAAAGTTTCAAAAGTAAATGCAAGCCAGGCATAGCGACACACACCTGTAATACCAGCCCTAAGGAGGCTGAAACAGGACTGCCACCAAGTTTCAGGACAGCCTGACCTGCGTAGAGGGACCCTGTCTCAAAACAAAAGTTCCCACTGGATGAAAATTTAGGGTACCCAACTCAGCAATGGCTTTATGAGATGGATAGCAGCTAGTAAGTATGCAGATTTGAAGCTAGTTTTATTGGAGAAAACTGCATACTCAAAATAGAAAGAGAGTCTGATCTGGTAGCATAAGGCACATACCTGAAAGATGGGCTCTGATAATCCAAGTAGCACCCTCTGAGCATTTGTGGGGCCCAGAAATCGATGTACAAGGGCTGACCAGCCCAGGGAAAAACGAAATACAATATCTTCTTGAAAATCTGAGCATAACTTATGGCAATTTAGGTCATAACTGAGATCAAACTTCTTGCAAGGGATCAATGTATGAAGTTTATTCTGTATATCAGCTGGAAGTAATGGCTTCAAATTTTCTGGAAAGAATAAAATTATTTACTGTAAGAAATAATCATAAATAACGGTTGCTTTCTATAAAATATTCAAAGGAAAGTAAATTCTTTATCAACAAAGAAAAAAACTGCACATGACTTTGTTGACATAAATATTACCAATAATTTCCTGCTGGGATTGAAGCATTGAGGCATTGACTTCACTGGTGCACCGATCAGCCAGATTTCTTCCCATACCATCTTCTATGTGTTTGTTTAACTCCTGTTACCAATAATAAATGTTAACATTTTTCTCCACAAAGTATGTAGATTTTTAAAGACTTCTGAAAACAACAACTATCAAAATGATCCTAACTCCATCTAAAGGACAAATTTTGGTTGTTCTTGTTTCATCTGTAGCCCTAGGGACTGAACCAGGGTTTCACACCTGTGTGCTAAGCGCACGCTCTTCCCAAGCCATCCCCGCTGCCCTCTGTATAGTGCTATGCACAAGGCAGTTCACACGTCTTACAAGTGCACAAGACTGCTAAAGGGACACAGAAGTGGCCAAACCACTAAATAAGTAAGACTATAGAATTAGATGAGGAAACAGTCTCAGAATGATTTAAGAACATCTTAACTTACACTTTTATATACTTTCAATACACTTGGAGTGGGATGAAACTCAGAACAAAATTCATCAACCAAAACAGATAGCCGACAAATTTCATCAGTCATTGCACATGAAACCTGAAAATATTTAAAAGATTAGAGTTTAATTTTGTTAAAAAAGACTATGCCCTATTAAAAAAATCAAATCGAGAAAAACCAATGCATTCCTTTAAGGGATGATGTTTTCAGCTTTATTAAAAATATTTCCAATTCCAGATATTTCATCATAAAGTTATTACCTTGTTTGCCACCTCCTCAGTAACCTCCTTGATTTTTTTCTTAACGTCCAGTGTTAAAAGGTTCATTTGATTTCGAATAAAGTCCAGTCTATCAATCTGATCTTCTCTCTCCTCCATTGAATAAACCCTATTACATGACCAAGAGTAATTAATACTCAGGAATATATTGCAGTCCCAAGGAAATTAAGCAAGTAAATTTTTATGTACTGAACTACTAGCATGGCATAAGAAAAAAATGCTTGCATGTTGACATCTGAAAGTATTCAATTGTATTTTATTTCATTTATAAAATACTTTATATAGCTGATTTGATGAGAACTACAGTTTCTGTTCCCACTTGGTACCTGATGCAGATCGAGGCTCAATGAATAGTCTAAGTCTCCAAACACTTCAGGAATATGAACTAGTCGAACTAGTCAAACTAGTCAAACTACAACTCAACAGTGACTTCAGTTAATAAGCAAGTGTCTGCAAAAGGTACCCTGGCAAGCCAAATCCAGCCATGAGCCATTTTTTGCTGCAGCTCTCCCAGGACACAGCTGTGCTCATTCAGTTCTACCCAGGAAGGAACTTCTATGGCAACACACCCTCCTTACACATAGGCTCTGTGTGGACACCATACTGCACAGTCTTATGCTGGCATAAGGGCTGACATTTCCCTACTTTTGTACTTTATGTGTTCCTGAGATAGCATTAAAATCAAGCAAGAAATGAGATTCAGGGACGGATATTCTGAGCAAAAGTAAAAATATGTAAAATTTCAGTTTTATCTACTCTTGGATTTAATCTTTGGTTCTCTGTTTCCTTGAACTAGCTTAAGTCTACCAAAGGCCCAAGTGAGGTGCAACATCATGAGCCGTATCAATTTAGTGATGTCTTTTTATTTCTAGCACACCAAGTTTATTAGAGCCGATTTTCCTCAGTACTGCTGGTACTGCATGTATTCATTTCCAACTTTAAACAAAAATACCAAGTCACGGGTGGACTGCATCAAGAGGATCACCTGATTTGGAATTCCTCAGAAAATTCTGCTTGAAGAAATGATTCTTCCACTGCTTTAAAGACATTTTAAACTCACTAAACATTTTCAAAACATAACTTAGGCACAGGAATACAGGGATATGTAAAATATAAATTTTGAGTTAATAGTTACAGAATATTTGTACTTTCAAATATTCATTGAAAGATACTCAAGTAGACACTAAAGCCCCAGAACTTATTTTAGTAGAAAAGTACTTATAGTACAACTTAAACCAAAGGGTTAACAGTGTGACACAAAACAACTAACATTTTCATGTTGCAATAAAGAGAACTCATACCTTGTTTCTGCTGCTGCCACGTTTATTGAATCCACTATGTTTTTCACAGTATCTAGTATCTGCTTAGCTCTGACAGTGTGCTGTTCAAATTTTGTTTTCACTGCTGACTGCGAGATACACTCCTGCGAGGGGCCCAAGCCATAACACATTACTGTAATTCCATCCCAACATTTTCAGGAATTTAAACACAAAAACTTGCTGATTGTAACTTAAACCAAAATAGAAATAAGAATAGGAAAAGAAAAAAGAAACGAAAAACAAAACACAGCAAGTAAGCACAACTTATAATTAGAAAGGTCAAAAAAAATTGAAGAGTAAAAGAGGTTTTAACAGCAAGTTTATATCTTTCTGTGTTTTTACACAGTAATGTGGAATGGGGTTTAACTATAACTTTTAAAAATAAATAAATAAATGGCACTATGTTCAATGTTAGAAAGTTTTCTCTATTATAAATACCTATTTTAATCTTTTTTTTTTTGTTTTTTGGTACCAGAAATTGAACTTAGGAACTAGTCAGGCAGGCAGGCACTGTGCTGCTGAGCTATATATATCCTGGCCTCCGATCACTTTTGAGCCAATCTGAGTTCACCTATATATTTTTCTCATACTTGTAACAGACAATCTAATAAAGCTCTTCACTGAGTTGTGTGTGAACTGGAATTTCTATTAAGAAAATCGGCTAAATAATGATTTGTATAACACTACTAAAACAGCCTTCTATGGATTAGTTTTTTTTCTCCCCTATGGATGGATTAGTTCGATCAACTTTAAAAGTAATCTTTAGCAATCAACAACCTAAGTAATATTTAAAATAATGTATAGAAAAACACCTTCAATCATTTTAAAGATAATCTTCCATTATTAAGACTACTGGGCTTGGACAACGCCCTTAGCTGCTCTACTTCACCTTCAGCTAACTGCAGGTCAGAACCCAACAATAGTACAAACCAATTAAGCATTTCACAACCAGTATTTCAATAAAATATATCATAATGTACTGCACATGGTGACACACATTTATTTTGTAAAGTTTTTCAATTTTCAACATACGCTATTTTATTTGGGGTATTTCTAGAGAGAGGGCCTCGCCATGTAGCCTGGCCTTTGAGCTCACTATGTAGTCCAGGCAGACCACAAACTTACGATGATCCTCCTGTCTCAGTGGGTCATAAGCATGTACCACCATATCCAGCTTGCAGTACTATTCATAATCTAAATACTTTTTGTAAACTGTGATTCATCATTCTAAGTTCACAAAATTGTTATTTTATGATTGGCCTCATTTCATTTTTACTTCACAGAAAAATAAATTCTCCAACTACCAAAACATTTAAAAACAGGTGTTTACAGAGAAATGCTATCCAGTCTGAACAGCCTAGCAAATGTTAGTCTAGTAACATCAACATCAAACTACACTCAGATTCTCCTATGTTATGACTCTATTTTCTTAAAACTATTATTTATTCCATAAAAATTGTTAATTCCTAAGCTCATCACTATCCCTCTGTTGTCAAAAAGGTAGTATTAAGGCTTGAAATGGTATTCACCTAATTCTCTATCCTGAAATCATTAGGTAGCACATTACTTGCTCATTAAATATACTATTTAAACTGATACTTAAATTTCTGTCTCTAACATTTGTGCATTTCACTCAGAGATCTTCTGATCTGTCAGCTCCCCTCTTCAGCATCCTGTTTTAAGTACAGGAAACAAAATTTCTTTAGGTACAGGGCACAGAAGGGTAAGTCATTTAGTTACCCTTATCTATAAAGATAGCTTTACTTATGCCCACGTGACATTCACTTATGTATCACTCACTCAGTGACCTTCAAAGGACTGGTGGTGGGAAGCCTTGGTCTGCCTGTGCTGTGTAAGCCTAAGGCAAACATCGAACATTCCCGCATGCTTTCTTCTTTAAAACCACCAGTAGTCACCACCCAAATAACATCTGAGCTATAAATTACTTATCTTCTAATAAGAAAAACACAGCTTTTATAACTACCTCATAGAAGTGCCAAATTAATTTGATAAAATAACATAAAAACAACTTTAAAGAAAAAAGGTTAAAAGGAACTCTGATCCTCGATGAAGTAGATCTAGATATCAGCAATGAAGATTCAAATTCACAGGTAACAGCACAGTGTTAGAGCTAGACTTGACAGAAACAAAAAGATCTCCAAAAGTTATTAAATAATATGTTAATCTTGTTTGAAAAACATATAATGATGAATGAATATAAAACAATCTTTTTCTAAATAAAAATTATTATACATTCATTGGCATTCCCATTCATCTGCAGGATGGTAAAAGATAGCAGGAAAGAGCCCCTGCGTGCTCATAGGCCATCTCCATGACATGAGAACACACAGTATACAACATTCCCATATTTATTTTGTCAAAAACTAATTTTCAGAGGAATTTAAAATACTATAGGGAAATCAATTAAATTTCCATCATGTCAAAGTACTCTGTAGGCCACATTAAAACCTTATTAATGATTGTGAACCAATGTAACAAGTGTAACCCAATTATGATAGCTTTTTTTACTGTCTAGTAATATCTAGAGCACTTGTCTGATACTTAATAATGCAGTAACACATTTTTAATATGTTTAAAACAAAACCAATGAACTCACAAACACTAACAACATGAATTCACTATTCTGTGCTTAGTTTCAC
>PVKN010042211.1:0-10426 GCA_004027915.1 Capromys pilorides
AGGAAATGTGTTTACAACTTAGCCATTACAAAAGATTTGCTAATTAAAAAGGACACCTTTGCTAGCACAAACAATCAACTGACCTTTACATTGCAACTATGTAGCAAATGAAGAGCTCTTCCTTTAGAGCCTGGAGGAAACTCCCTTTTAAGAGTAAAATATTCCTTCACTTGGCTTCCATTAGTCAGGGCCCTAAGGAATCTTTCCAAGATTGTGCAGCAGGTTTGTTGCAAGCTACTAAAAAGATTGTCAGTAACAGGCAAACTAGTGAAATAATAGTTAAATAATTGGCCTTCAAAAATAAATTAAACAGGGGCCAGGGAGATAGCTCTGTGGCACAAGTGCCTGCCTGGCAAGTGCAAGGTAGTGAGTTTGAACCCTGGTCCCACCAAAAAAAAAAAATAAAATAAAAATAAAAATAAATTAAACAGGGGCCAGGGAGATAGCTCCATGGCACAAATGGCCTGCCTGGCAAATGCAAGGTCGTGAGTTCAAACCTCAGTCCTGCAAAAAAATAAAATAAATAAATTAAACAATGTTCAATTATAAGACATTTTTTTAAGTTCTATAGGACATACAATAGCAAAAGGAATTCCAACAAATACATACAAAACAGCTACGAAGAGTTCTTTGGAGAGATTTCCATACTGGACAATGAAAGGGACCCAGTCCACTGCTAATCTGGGGGAGAGGCTATGCTTGTGTTTTTCCAGAGAATGCTGAATGACCTATTTGGGTACCAGAACATGCTGTTAGGTTATATCATGAAGCAGATGCGGAAAAGAAGTAAACAACTAGGAGGCCAGATCCAACCAGGGACCTACTGAAGGAACTAACAAAATGGAAATCTAAGGTCTAAATGGATGGTAAAACATATAAAGATAACTGAACTAAATTTTACTAAATATACGGCATAGTGGCCGGTGAGATAGTTCAGCAGTCTTAAAGTGCCTGCTCAGGAAAAGCTTAGGCAACAGCAGGGACCCCAGTACCACATGCTGCGCCAGCCCCACCCCCACAGCAGGCTGAGCCAGCCAATAAATAAATAAATAAACAGCATAGATATTATTTAGAGAGATTTTATTCCTGCCAAAATTTTCTGATAAGAGATCTCTGCTTGGGGCCGGCGAGATGGTTCAGTGGTCTAAAGCGCCTGCTTAGGAGGGCTCAGGCAACTGCGGGGACTGCAGTTCGATCCCCGGCACCACATGCTGCGCCAGCACCACCACCAGGGCAGGCTGAGCCAGCCACAAAATGAATAAATAAAGAAGCAAACAAACACAACAAGCAAACAAATAAATAAAATTAAAAAAAAAACAAAGAGATCTCTGCTTATTGACAACAAAATCTGACTAATTATTATTATAAAAAAATTGCAAGAGTTAATCTATCTGGCCAGAAATATTTGAGTGCACTCATAATTTTGTAAAGATGGCCATTTGTGTGTGTACTATGTTGTTGTCTCTGTGTGTGTCATTCTGTGAACAACTGTTCTCCCTTTTGTTGTTGTTTACTTTTTTTTACCTTTTTGGTCATTTGTTCACAATACATCATGGAATGTACAGGCTTAACAGCATGCCTTTGTTACCAGCTGGTCCAAGTCATATCAAAATTGGTTTATGCACAGTTTATCAAAAGGTTTAAGTTCAGCAAAAATTCCTTATAAAAAATTTAAAAATTATTGAGAGTCCTATTGATAAGAGGTGTGACCAACCTTTTTTTTGTTCATTAATGAGGAGCTCCCAGTAATCTCAATAGCCTGTTAGAAGATGCTCTCAATAAATTGGGTATTGAGGGGCCGGCGAGATGGTTCAGTGGTCTAAAGCGCCTGCTTAGGAGGGCTCAGGCAACTGCAGGGACTGCAGTTTGATTCCCGGCACCACATGCTGCGCCAGCGCCACCACCAGGGCAGGCTGAGCCAGCCACAAAATGAATAAATAAAGAAACAAACAAACACAACAAGCAAACAAACAAATAAACAAATAAATAAATAAATAAATTGGGTATTGAGGGGCCGGCGAGATGGTTCAGTGGTCTAAAGCGCCTGCTTAGGAGGGCTCAGGCAACTGCGGGGACTGCAGTTCGATCCCCGGCACCACATGCTGCGCCAGCCCCGCCACCAGGGCAGGCTGAGCCAGCCACAAAATAAGTAAATAAAGAAACAAACAAACACAACAAGCAAACAAATAAATAAATTAAATAAAATAAAATAATTTAAAAAAAAAAATAAATTGGGTATTGATTTAAGTATAATAGTCTTTCAAGGGCCAGGGAGATAGCTCCATGGCACAAGTGCCTGACTGGCTAGTGTAAGGTCATGAGTCGAACCCCGGTCCCGCCAAAAAAAAAAAAAGTCTTTCCAAAAAAATACAATTGGGTTTTTTCTTAAAAAATGGTTTTGGTATTCAACTAAATTAAAAAATAAAGGTTGCGGCCGGGCGTGGTGGTGCACGCCCGTAATCCCAGCACTTGGGAGGCTGAGGCAGGAGGATCAGTGTGAGTTCAAGACCAGCCTGGGCTACAAAAGTGAGCTCAAGGCCAGCCTGAACTGCATAGTGAGACCCTGTCTCAAAAAGACAAAAAGAATTAAAAAAAAAAAACAAAGGTTGCACATGTATATGGTAACTCATTATTGTTAATCTCACAGTATCTTAAATGTATCCATGATTCCAAGTATACAGGTGTTCTACAATGTTAAACAAAGATTGCTTATTGTGATAAGACTTTGAAATTAAAAAAAAATGGGGGAAAGGAAGAAAAAGCCTTGTGATGTATGTCTCATTTAATGAAAATTAGGTGAGAAATTAACATGTATTAGATAAAGAAGATTGATTAAAAGGGTTATGTTATGTTAAAATGAAAATGTAAACATGTCACAAAAAAGTAAGAATGGCCTGCTACAATGATATACATATGACTTGATTTCTAAATTTTTGTGTGAAATTGTGTAATTGTTTTTGTTAACATTCTACAGGGATTTAAGTGTTAAAAATCCATGCTTGTTGGAAAATAACAGTTCCATTTTATGTCTAAGGAGTTTAATATTCAGATAGATAGTAGTGTTAAGTTTGCTGCCTCTGTTAGAGAATAATGTCATTAAGCTTCTCTTCTGGATGTTTAACAACTAGGATTTACAAACCAGAAATTAGAGAGATACATGGGCTAAAAGGATAGCCAGTATCTTGGCCCTAGCCCTTGAAGGTCAGTGAAGACTCAGGATGTCAGAGAACCTCTGCTGTGACATCCTGTAACTCAGTTGTGACCCAGATATTGTGATCAAGGAGATTATGGGGCCACAGAGGAAAGCGATCAACAACAAATAGTGCGCTTAAGGAGAGTCACCTAGAGAGAAAAATAATCTCTCAGGCTCTCATAGAGAGCAAATTGGTCAAGCAAGGGCTGTGACTCATCCAAATGGCTGACACTGACAGAAGATCTACAAGGTGCTATACATGGTTCCAAGATAAATCCTGAGGAGATTGGGCTGACCTTGTCAGATAGCAAAAATTATACTTCTGTTTATACAAGTCGTGCTTTAACTTGGTCTTAACCATCCAGCAGAAAAGTACAGGTATAAAAGTAATGCCATACTAATATGCTAAGTTGTAAAAGGCTCAAGTGAACTACAATTGACAGCAGTTGTGCTAAAAACGTACTACTATTGTGGATTGTTAGACTATATAGGGTTGGTTATATTAAAGCACCTACAGTCTTTGGACTGACATCAAGTAAGAAAAGGTCCCTTAAAGACTTCTCCAAATACAGCTTCTCTAACTGAATGAAACATCCATCTTTGGCAAAACAATACAAAAAAGGGGATGTGTTGGCAGCCGCCAGAAGCCAGGGAATTGATCAAGTGTGTGTAGCTGGGACTGGGCCTCAGTGCCTAAAGCAAACAAGCTACCAAGTGCTGAGAAAAGCATCCTGTCCGGCTCAGGCCAGCCATTAGTCGCTAAGCAACCTTGTGTCATGTGATACAAACTTTGCAAAAGTGTAAATAAAGGAGGGTTTTTGTGTGCATTGTTAGTCTTGCCCATCAGGCCAACTGGCGACCACCTAGTCTTCCCTATCTTTCTCATTCCTACTCTCCTGTCTCCCCAGGGTAGAACCATTCGCAGTAAAAACATCGGATCCCTGCACTTGACCACTAAAAGATCTCATCACTTACCTTTTGTACTTCCCCCTCCCATTCTGTAGTAAACTAGGAATTCTACCTGAGTTTTTCAGTAGAACAACTTAATGAGTTACTCCTTGAAAAATTAGGCTGAGGGGGCCAGAGAGATAGCTCCATGGCATAAGTGCCTGCCTGGCAAGTGCAAGGTTGTGAGTTTGAACCCCGGTCCTGCCTAGAAAAAAAAAGGCTGCAGCAGCTTGCAATAGTTTACATCATACAGTAGGGAATGACTCACATCTGTGCTTTGCATGTTAATAGAAAGATTTTCATCAGCCTTAATGTAATGTTTTTACTAATATGTAAAATGCAATTGCTAGATGATAAATGTAGGTTACCTGTGAGCTCCAAAGACTTACTATAGCCTCGTCCTTCTAGGAGAGGTGACTGCTGAGAGCACAGCGGCTCGGGGATTTCTTGGGCAAAGTTCCTCCAACCGATTGTCTCTTCTGTCTGCCTCCAAAGGTGCTCTCTTCTGCAGTATCGCAGGGAAAGTGCTCTGCTTCCAACACCCCTTTTTATATAATCGTTACGCTTCCTTCTGTAGACATTACTGTCACCAGACCAATTGTAACATATTTACAAATATTCGATAAGAGTAAGCGGATGATTTGCATGATTCTCAGGAGACAAAAATCAACATGGCAGTTTGTGAGTGTGGACAGACTGGTCAGATCCTATAGCAATATATGTATGTATATATGTGTGTGTATATATATTATGGCCGACACAGCCTGCCCTGGTGGTGGGGCTGGCACAGCATGTGGTGTGGGGATGGAACCGCTGTCCCTGTGGTTGCCTAAGCAGATGCTTCAGACCGCTGAGCTATCTCGCCAGCCCCATAGGCTGGTCGGATCTCGTCTCCCCTCTCTCCAAGAGCATCTGCCTGCTCTGGACTGGTCTGCTCAGGGGATGCCTTGAGGGCACTCCTTTAGAGGTGAGGTGGAGATGTCCAGAACTCTCCTTTTGCATTCCAGATTATGGGAATTTCAGTCAGCGTCTCTTGTTCCTTTAATAGAGTGCTTCATTAAACACTAAAAGACGTTTGATCCATACACACTAAAAGAGTGCCATTTAATATTTTTCTGGAGTTCAATCGGTAGCAGGAGGGGAGAGTGCACCCCAGAGAGCCCTGAGCAGCCCCACCACCACGACCGGCCTAGTTACCATCACGCCCTGGGAGGGGCCGCAGCTGCCGCAGCCGGCCCCAGTCACCGTCACTGCAAGTGTGAGCAGCGAGGCCAAGGCCCAGCAGCTGCCGCCCCCCCATGCCACCCCCACCCCCAGTGCTGCTAACACCAAGCCAGCACCGCGGGCAGGAGCGCAGGGAACAGAGCCCCGGTGGACAAGAAGGTTGTCACAACTAAGGTTTTGGGAACAGTAAAACGGTTCAATGTAAGAAATGGATATGGCCGGGTGTGGTGTTGCACGCCTGTAATCCCAGCACTTAGGAGGCTCAGGCAGGAGGATCAGTGTGAGTTTGAGACCAGCCTGGGCTACAAAAGTGAGCTCAAGGCCAGCCTGAACTGCATAGCGAGACCCTGTCTCAAAAAGACAAAAAAAGAAAGAAAGAAATGGATATGGCTTCATCAATAAGAACGACGTCAAGTAAGATGTATCTGTATCCCAGATTGCCACAAAGAAGAATAACCCCAGGAAGGGCCTTCGCAGTATAGGATGTGGAGAGACTGTGGAGCTTGATGTTGAAGGAGAAAAGGGTGCAGAGGCAGCCACTGTTCCACGCCCTGGTGGAGCTCCAGCTCAAGGCAGTGAATACGCAGCAGACCGTAACCATTATAGATGCTGTCCATGGTGTAGGGGTCCTCCAACCAATGACCAGCAGGATTACCAGAACAGTGAGAGTGGGGAAAAGAATGAGGGATCCCACAGCACTCCCTAAGGCCAGCCAGCCCTACCGCAGGCGAAGGTTCCCACCTTACTAAATGCAGAGACCCTACGGGCGCCGACCACAGCATTCCAACCCTCCTGGGCAAGGAGAAGTGATGGAGGGTGCTGACGACCAGGGCGCAGGCGACCAAGGCAGACAGGTGAGACGGGCCCTCCTTGCCAAGGACAGCCTAGAGAGGACGGCAATGAAGAAGATGAGGAAAATCAAGGAGCTGAGACCCAAGGCCAGCGGCCACCTCAACGTCAGTACCATTGCAACCTCAATTACTGATACAGATGCCCAGAAAACCCTAAACCACAAGATGGCAAAGAGACAAAAGCAGCCGATCCACCCGCTGAGAATTCCTCTGCTTCTGAGGCTGAGCAGGGCGGGGCTGAGAAATGCCAGCTTAACACCACTGCCATCATCCGGTTTAGTCATCCAGGAGGAAAGAAATGAACAGGAAATTCCAGCAATAAGAAATAAACAAAAGATTGGAACTGAAGACCGTAAATGCTGGCTTTTTGCCCACTGACCAGATAACTAGAACTGTCTACATTACCTATGCAGCATGGCGTTTTGTTTTGTTTGAAACAGGGTCTCGCTATGCAGTTCAGGCTGGCCTTGAGCTCACTTTTGTAGCCCAGGCTGGTCTCAAACTCACACCGATCCTCCAGCCTCAGCCTCCCAAGTGCTGGGATTACAGGAGTGTGCCACCACACCCAGCTGGCATGGTTTTTTTTTTAAATTATTTTTACCTAAACACGTCTCTTTTTTGGTAATGACAAATGAATTTTTTTTTTAAAGCCTGTGTTTTCTCAATACCTCTTTAAAGGTTTTTAAGTTGTTTCATGTCTGGTCAAGTTCAGATTTTTAAGACTTCATTTTTAATTTGTAACAAAAGTTTAGGGCCAGTGAGATGGCACAGTGGTCTAAGCGCCTGCTTTGGCAAGCTTAGCCAACCACAGGGACTGCAGTTCTATCCCTGGCACCACATGCTGCGCCAGCCCCACCTCCAGGGCAGGCTGAGCCAGCCATAACACAAACAAACAAATGAGGTTTAAGAAAAATAAAATAAAAATTAAAAAAAACACAGTAGTACATTTGCAATAATTGACACATTGAATATTGTTGTCCTTATAGTGGTTATACAGAGCACAGAGCATAGACATGATAAATTTTCTAATCGATGTTGGTAAGGAAAGAAAGCAAAAAAAAATTTTTTTTCTTCTCTTAGAACTAAGAGGAAGTAGTTGTATACATGTTCCAATGTTCCAATGCAGTGGGTTACCGGTGAAACTGGCAATGTTGAAGACTGTTTATTTAAGCCTCTTACAGCTCATCATACTAATCTAGCTCTGTGTTTTATGCCTCATAGTTAAGCTTTGCTGCTGGGTGATCGAGGGCAAGTTAAAGCACGACCTGTTTAACAAAACTGTCATCTTTTGTATTTTCCAAGGTCAAATCTCCTCAGGATTAACTTTGGAACCATATTATAGTGCTTTGTAGAACTGTTGTCAGTGTCAGCCATCGGGATGAGTCACAGCCATTGCTTGACCAGTTTGCTCTCTGTGAAAGCCTGAGAGAATGTTTTCTCCCTAGGTGACTCTCCGTAGACACACTATACTTCATTTATCCCTTTCCTCTGAGGTCCCATAATCTCCTTGAACAGAAAATTTGGGAAACCACTCAGTTATGGGATGTTAAAGTACAGGTTCTCTTTATGTCCTGAGTTCTCACTGACCTTTAAGGGCTAGAGCCAAAATGATGGCTATCCTTGTAGCCCTTCTTTTTCTCCAATTTTTGGTCTGTTAACTTACATTCTCAACCCTCCAGCAGAGAAGCTTTGTGATACTATTACTCTATAACATAGGTAATTGAGCTTAACATTACTGTCTTTCTGAGTATCAAACATCTTAGACTTAGCTTGACATTGTTATTTTCATTCAATCATTGAATTTTTTTTTTTCTTGTGGGACCGGGGTTCAAACTTATGACCTTGCACTTGCCAGGCAGGCACTTGTGCCATGGAGCTATCTCTCCGGCTGGAACATTTTAAATTCTAATTTCATTATTTTTTTATTTATTCATTCATTTATTTATTTGTTTGTTTGTTTGCTTGCTTGTTGTGTTTGTTTGTTTCTTTATTTATTCATTTTGTGGCTGGCTTAGCCTGCCCTGGTGGTGGCACTGGTGCAGCATGTGGTGCCGGGGATCGAACTGCAGGCCCCGCAGTTGCCTGAGCCCTCCTAAGCAGGCACTCTAGACCACTGAACCATCTCGCCGGCCCCCTAAATTCTAATTTTAAAAAGTTTACAAATTGATTTTTTCAAAGAAGTCAACAAACTGCAAGCACCTGTTAATAAAGGTCTTAAATAATAAAAAATATTTTTTCTGTATATGTGCATGGCCTATGTAACCCCTAGAGCCAACATGGAATACAGAGGAAGTATAAATTATGGGACTATTTTATGACTAGAATGATACTGTAAAAAGCAAAATGGTAAAAAAAAAAAAAAGATCTTATGTTCAGATTTTGTTTGCATTAAGGAAGTCATTGTTACCTCGTTTTGAAATGTAGATGTGAGCTACAGGAGAGCCGAGCCTAAGGCTGCTCCTCCCTAGCGTTCAGAGCCTAAGGACAAGATGGCCTTCCTTGCAGCCTCATTACTGAAAATAAGGTTTCCCCTATTTGCCTTTTTTTTTTTTTCCTTTTTTTTTTTTTTTTTTTTTTTTTTTTTTTTTTTTTTTTTTTTTTTTTTTTTTTTTTTTTTTTTTTTGTCTTTTTGAGACAGGGTCTCACTATGCAGTTCAGGCTGGCCTTGAACTCACTTTTGTAGCCCAGGCTGGTCTTGTAGCCCAGGCTGGTCTTGAACTTGCACTGATCCTCCTGCCTCAGCCTCCCAAGTGCTGGGATTACAGGCATGTGCCACCCTGCCCAGCTAATGACAATATCCTTTAAAGAAGTGAATAGGCAATTTAGAACTTCCAGAGTTCATGTGTCTTCTTCTAAGCCAGATCTTAGAAAATCTTTAGATGACCCTGATAAGTACATTGATGGCTTTAGAGGACTTACTCAGATTTACAAATGTTAATCTTAAACAAAGCTTTGACTTCTAATGAAAAGCAGGCGGTATTACAATCCACTATTGCACTTGGAGGTAAATATAGTGTTAATTTTAAATAGCCAAGAGGGGCTGGCAAGATGGTTCAGTGGTTTAAAGCACCTGCTTAGGCAAGTTTAGGCAATGGTAGGAACCGCAGTTCAATCCCCAGCACAACGTGCTGCGCCAGTCCCACCCCCAGGGCAGGCTGAGCCGGCCATAGCATAAATAAAGTTTTTTTTTAAAGTAAATAATTAAATAGCCAAGTGGTAGACATCTGGTGGAACTACTTGTTCCCACTGGAGCCCAAATAGTCACACCCCTGGTGACCTAATAGCCAGCCAGGCAGGAAACTGAAAGGACATTTTCTTTCCAGTGTGTATTCTTGAAGGTCTAAGAACTAGAACCAAGCTATCTAGTTATTTTAAATTTTAACTATTTACCAGGAGGAAGCTGAAGACCCCTCTGATTTCTTAGAATGTTTAATAGAGGCACTGGTAAAGCACACTTTCCTAGTCCTAATTCAATAGAGGGATAGATTATGCTTACAGATAAGTTCATTACTCAGCTCCAGATATTAGAAAAGAGCTACAAAAGAGCTTTTGCTCCAGGCAACTCATTGGATACTTTAGTAAAAATTGCTTACTCAGTGTCTGATAATCAGAACTGGGAGAAAACCAAGGAGAGAAAGCGAAGAGATCAAAAATGGCTGCCTTTGTTGCGGCCTCAAAATGGACCCTAAGTCTGAGTCTCTGGGCTCCAAGAAGAGCTCAGTGACGATGACGTTCACCTGCTGCTGCTGTCAGATGCCAGGCCAGCATAAGAGGGACGGCCTTAAGAGGCCCACAAGCCGAGGCAGCCACTGGAGGTGAGACTGCACTCTGAGGTGGAGGCCCCAGAGCTCAGACTCAACTTCCTGGATGGTCCAGTAGGACTGAAGGGCCCTGGGCCCATCTCTCCCCTCTGGTCAGAGTGTTATCTCTGTCATCTCCATGGAGGAGCCCTGAGTAATGGTGAGTAGAAAACAACCCAGCCTATTGCTGGACAAAGGTGTCTTTGTCCTTCTCCAACTCTGACCTTTCTTCCAGTCATTGTGCCTCAATAGAAACAGACTTTAGGGGCTGGGGAGATAGCTCAGTAGAATAAGCGCTTGCCTGGCAAGCACAAGGGCCTGAGTTCCATTGCCAGTCCCCGCCCCCCCCCCACAAACAAAAAGGCCAGCCTAAACTGCATAGCGAGACCCTACCTCAAAAAGACAAAAAA